>OMPJ01010950.1:0-10640 GCA_900312935.1 Carapus acus
ATACTGATATCCCCATACCTGGTGCAGCGTGGAGACATTTTTAGGACATTAGCTGGCAGCCACTAAATTTTGATACTAAAAGTACTCAAAAAGTACTTCAAAATACACTAGTATACTACAGATGACAAGGGAGAAAAGTAGCTAGTACCTCCTGTTGATGTCATAACTTTTACCTGACAGCAAAGGGACAACTCACGGTCAAGCGCAGGTGTTGGCAATCCGCGGCTCTGGAGCCGCGTGCGGCTCTTTAGCGCCGCCCTGGTGGCTCCCTGGAGCATTTTCAAAAATGTGTTACAATGGATAAAAATGGGGAAAATTTAATTTTTTTGTTTTAATATGGTTTTTCTGGGAAGACAAATGTGACACAAAGATTCTTAACGTTTTCCAATGTTGTAAAGATATTAAGAATAAATATTTGATTAATTAATAAGGCTTATATAAGGCTTTTTACATTTTTTTGCGGCTCCAGACAGGTTTGTTTTTTACTTTTTTGGTCCAGTATGGCTCTTTCAACATTTTGGGTTGCCGACCCCTGGTCTAGCGTGATGAAAATACTACTGTAAATATTCACGGTAGAAAAATAAATACATTAAATTGAAAAATCTTGTGAACTTATTTCATTTAATAGAATTAATCCATGTTTTCAAATGTATTTTAAGAATATTGTAGGATAATTTTTTTTCTTATATCTCCACTGACAAATTTTTAAAAAATTACTAGGAGTGCACTTTTCCCATTTATTTTCTTGTTTTTCCCGCTTTGCTCCCCGTGACTAAGCTCCACACTTTGGCGATGACCATACGACCCCTGTTCCGTGCACTCACATCCACTCCGCCGCCAAATTGTCGCCAAATGAGTCCGTAAACACACCCTGACATGCAAGCTGCCATCTGATGGATACTTGGCTGCGCCGCTGCTCATTTGAAGCCACATTAGGTGAGCATATGCACATGGAAACACACAGACATACACACACACGCACGCACTGTCATTAGTGGCCAATGGTGCCATCCGTCATTGCAAACCAAAGCAGGTAGGTTCCTCATGCATTACTCATGGCAGATATCCAGGCACAGGAACCGGCCAGTTAAAATGGATCATCCTGATGCACCTTCTTCCTCTTTGAGAAGCAGCGTAAGCTAAACAACCACTTGTCATCCAAAGCATTCTGGGTATATTCGGATTCAGCCAGACACACACTTAGCGTATATTCGGGTAACCGTCACGGTGATCTCCCAACCGACGCCGACTCTCGCCTCCGGGTGATCGTCGTGGCAACCTACTTGGAGCTGTCCGTCACAGTTTAGGGCCACCACGGCAACGACTTGGCGGGGAAGAAGACGGGGGCTGGGGGAGTGGAGGGTTGATCTGCGAGGAAAACAAGACAGCGAAGAGCAGACGAGGTAATTGTTATGGAAGTTGCAGCTGGTGGCTCACTCATATTTAATGTTTCTCAGCGGAGAAAATTTATGGCGAGACACGACTGGATCTTGTGACCTGTGTAACTTTGTTTTCAGAGTCATCACTTATTGAAATATCATTAAGAATGCAACGCTGACTTGAATATTGAATATTTTCCACTTCTTCAGACTTGTTAGCTGACATATTTAGACATAGTAGCCCTTTGGTTTGACACACTTGGAAATGAAAGGAAAGCCAACGATTCCGACGATGAAATGATCCATTGTATACATTGCTGTCTTATCGTAGTAAAGTAATGATTCCGACTTCAGTCTCGCTGACATACAATCGCTGAAAATGTTCTGATGCTTCTCCAGTTGTTGCGATGTTCTTATTTATAGGAATGGGACAGAAGAGGGACAATCAGGGGACAAGGTTGCAAGAAACTGAGAGACTAAACGTAATAAGGTGTTCATACGCAGGGCTGGACAAAGAAAGTCAACAACTGTAAGAGACATTTAAGAAAGCAGTAACCAAAGCAGGTGTGACCTGAGACAGATAAAAGAACGAGGATGAGGCAACTGGATACCGAAAAACCAAAAGTATAAACAAACAGAAATGAAACCTTCAGGTTCCTTGCCAAGGTCACGAGTTTAATGTTGTTTTTAAAGGTTTAAAAATAGTTTGAGTCTCTGCGAGGTGTTAAAAAACATGAAAACATGCCTCCAAAGGAGTAATTTAAGGTAGTTAGGAGCAGATCCTTTCTCCGTGATTATTTAGAGGGGAAAAACAGACACTTACACTAATTCCCTCCCGCCTTTGACTCTCGCTGTGTTCCACCTCTTCTCGTTTGTCTACCTGTTTCCTGTCTCCACACACACACACACACGTTCCTAACCCTCTCTCCCAGACCCGCCGCCTTATTTGGCTGGGCGATGTTTGCCACGTGGCACGAGGCCCTGCGGTGAACGACAACATTGTTCTCCGACGCCGCATCGCCGCGCGAGCGTCTCTGACTCGCAAGTGGGCTGGAACAGAACGTCTCCCCTCACTTCGCTTTCTCACAGGGGCCGATGATGCCTCTGCCAAAATATGCAGACTTGGACGTTTTTGCCTTTTCTGCGACTCCTTTCCTCCCTTTTCTGGGCCTGTTGTTGTTATTGTTGTTGTTGTTGGAGGTGAGAGAGGGAGACATGCGCCACATAGGTGCAATAGCAGACAGTGTGGAGGACATTGTCAACACCCCCCCACCCCCCTCGTCCCACGTCCAAACATGTCCCCATTAGGTCCATCTACTCTAGAATATTGGGACATGAGGCTCATGTAGGTTACGGTTAAGTCAGACTGCCTGAGGAGAAATACGGCGCTTATCAGCGGGATGTTTGGCAGGTGAACGCCAAACACTAAATTCCATCGAAAGAAAAACAATTTCGGTATTGGCATTTCGCTCCAAACGGCGTTTCCCGGAGGAACGCTTCCTCTTGCGACACGCTGGCGCTGTTTTGGCAGAATCAATTAGATTTCCTGTCTAGAGCCGCACCGGCCAACAAACTGTCATCAGAGAAAGGGAGAGAGAGAGAGAGAGAGAGAGAGACGGGCCGGGATAAGCAGCAGCGCCGCTCGCTCGCTCGCTCACACCTCCCTTCCTCTTCCTCTCCCTCTCCATCTGCTGGAGTGTGAGCGTAAGGATGTGACACATCATCTGGGACGGAATCGGAACCCGGAACCCTCGATCGGCACGGGCGCCGACATCTGTGTGTCGCACCTCACGTGTGTGTGTACGTTTTTCCCGCCGGGGCGCGGCCTGACCTCTGAGCCGCTGGAATGGAGAGCGCTCCTCCTCGACAGAGACGCAGGATGATACAGGAGCACTTCACACACTGCCGGAAAAACCACTTAAAGTCGAGCAGACATAACACTGCTGGGCAAAGTGCACTTCTCAAAATTCCATTACTTGACGGCGCAGCCATTCACACACACGCACACAGCCTGGCGACAATTTCCCATTGCAATTTAATGCAAATGGCGGCGTACTTTTTTTGGGTACGGGCAAAGAAGTCGGACTAGCAAAAGTTGTGTGGCGCTGTTTGGGGGAGAAACTGCGATTGTGTTGTTTCAAGTGTGTATCAATTTGGAGCTTTTACCCCACACAAAGAGGCGTGTGTGTGTGGTGAAATCATACCTAATGTTTTCTTCTCTCTTTGTACACTACAGAATTTGTACTCTCCTGTCACACGGAGCAGAAATAAATTGTCTCTCCTTGCTTATAATCGTACGCCCACTTGGTTCACTGGAAATAATTTGAGGTTTGGCCAGAAATCCTTGCGGCTATTTTTGTGTTCTGCGGAGTTACAAATGTAGCACTTGTGATTCATTTGTCTTTGTTCGGTTTGATTATTCCTCCTGAGGAAACTCTTTAAAAATGTGTGCGTGTGTGTGTGCCTGTGTGTGCTAGCGGGGCTCGTGATTAAGTGGCCGTTTATTCCGATTTCAGGTCTAAGCGATAAACAAACATTGTTTGCTATCCTTTAAGTAATTTGATGGATCATTTGGTCAGTGTGTGTGTGTGTGTGTGTGTCAGTGTGTGTGTGTGTTGGTGTGTGTGTGTGAGTGAGAGAAAGAGAGGGAGCTTGCCTGATTGTGTGCATGTGCATGTGATTACGTGCTGCTCCCAAACACAACAGGAATTCAGGGAAAACTCATCCATGACTCTTGGTCACGAAAGCAGCTGACCACTGTTATGAGGGGAGTGTGTGTGTGTGCGTGTGTGTGTGCACTCTGGGCCGTGAACTCCTGACCTTCGACCTCACCATTCCGCAATCTTCTGTGGCTAATTTGCCTGCGTGTTTGTTGCGTCCTTTGCATGCATCACTCTTTGCGTCGTGAATCCTTCATTTCCTCAGGGCTTGTTCACTCACTCACACACTCACACACACTCGCACACACACATGCGCACAGTCTGAGACACGAGAAGCCTTTTGAGTTCAAATGTAACTGTTTGGTTCCTCAAGGCATTTTTTAGGGTAACGTCAGATAAACAAAGACTGATCGTGAAGTATATAGCACACTATAGCACACTCTATTCTCATTTTAGATCTAGATTTCAGGGTTTTAGAGTCTGATGAGTGAGCCTCCATTATTGTAATGTTTCTAAAGTTCCCACGCTGCCGTCCTCCCGCTGTCTCTACCTTATTTTCCCCTCGAACAAACGCGTCAGCTCGTTATCGAGCGGCGCGGCAAGTGTGTTTTTAGGACAGATGTTAACGTGGTCTCCTTTTTCGTGGCTGAGAATTATTTTCATTTATCTTTCGGGACATTTTGGCGTCTGCTGCGCGCAATAACGTCCAACAAAAACAAACATCTCACAACAAATGACTCAGGCGCGGTAACAGCAGACAGGCGCCCAGCTTGCCTGGTTAGAGCAGCGAGTTTGTAAGGGAGGCGAAAGCGAAAGCGCTCGGCTCCAGTTCGCATCTTCCCGCCCGGAGAGAGAGAGCGAGGCTGACAGTTTGTCTCACTTATTTTCTCCAGGCCTGCGGCGATGTAATACACTCTGACCCCGGTTCATTTCTAATTGCGCCTGTATGGGATGTGTCATAACGCATTACATCATCTCGTCGCTGGGACTCCGATTTAATAAAGTTGGCCGGGCTTGTGCGTGCGGAGATGATTACTGTCTGTCTAGTGGAAGTCATGAAGGGATCATAAAGGTGGGGACGGGGACAGGAACCTGTCAGGACGGGACTTCTGCCTCAACTTTTACTTTATGAAATTTAGCCGAGTGATTAATTCGGTCTCAACGCTGACATCTAGAGGCCAGCAGCTGTAACAACAGCAGATTGTGGTATGAAAGTGAGAAGTGGCGATGTCACTCACTGTCACACACCCAAACAAATCAGCTATTTGTGTATGTGTGTGTATGTGTGTGTGTGTTCCACTCACCCTGTAAGCTTGCATGTATCGTTATACTGAATTTGTGCATCTACACAGGTGTGTAATCGCAGAAGTGAGTGTGTTTGTGTGTGTCTGTGTGATGCAGCAGCCTCCAGGTGTCAGGTAGGACTGTAATGTCGTTTTGCCACATTTTGCACATTTCGATGACATTATCATGACTAAGTAACACACACTCTCTTTCTGTCTCTCTCACACACACTCACACACACCCTCCTGTCTCCTCCGGATAAGACTTTCAATGCAAAAGTGAACAGAAAGTTTTCTGAGTGTCTGGAGACGTGTGGTGTGTCCACTTCTCTTTCTGTCTAATTCTTATTTGTGTGCTTTCTGTTTCCCAAAACCACTGGTGTGTGTGTGTGTGTGTGTGTGTGCGTGTGTGTGCATGTGTTGTCAACGTCTTACCATGGGAGCTGTAGATGAGGCATGTCTTTGTGCGGCAGTGGCATCAGTAGTCATGGAGACCTCGAAAAATAGAAATAAATGAAATTAAACTGCAGCATTACGCAACACTTATCATATTTCACATCCCAAATTAGACCGGGTTACCGATCTGTGTTTACTGCGGCTGGTATACACACACGCAGAGACACACACAACACACACACACTTCAGTTCTTGTAAATGGAAATCTGTACCATGATAAACCTGTTTTACGTGAGTGTTTGTGAGATGTGGACACACAACCGTCGGCTGGAAAATTCGTTTTCTCTCCCTCTCGTTCGCTCACACATGATCTCTCTCACACACTCACACACAAACGCTTCATCATTCCCCGTAAATGTAATTTTGCGTTGATGGACGTGATTTACGATGCTGTTTGTGAGATTGCACACACACACACACACACACACACACACACGCACGCACGCACGACAGAGGCAGTATCAAAATTCTACTCACTTCGCTCTCTCTCATCCTCCCTCTCCCCATCTCTCACTCACTCACACACACACACACACACACACCATCTCTCCTCTGGTATGAAATACAAACAGATAATAGTTTTGATCAATGCCTTGTCGGGGACATTTAGGCCCGAGATGGCCGTCTGCTCTGATCTGATGCTGATGACAGTCGCTGGTTATCATCGATTATCGCTGCTTGACCCTTTCTCGGCGCTTTCTTTGTCGAAGGTCGCTTTTGAGTGAAAATACGCTTCATTTCACAGTTAAATATTAATGCCTATGAAGGTCTGATCCTGCGTTAGCATGTGCGGTCATGCAGATGGGTGAGGAAGATCAGCCGGCAGACGCTAGCGCTCTCATTCACATGCGTCATCATGATTCCATTAACGCATCTATATCGCACAATAACACAGACACACACACATACACACACTAGGGCATGTGGCTGGTGTGTGTTGCGTAGATACGACATGGAAATTGATTAAAATCTGCGAGCAATTTATTGTGGAGCGTGGATTGTGTATTTGCTTTTGTACAGGAAGAGACCGATCAGGGCCCGAGCGTCCAAAACGGCATGCTGGGAAACAAGGGAGCGGAAAAAAAAAGAGAAGGAGAGAGAAAAAGAGAGAGAGAGAGCGTGAGAGAGAGAGAGAGGCCAGAAAGCAGATGAGAAAAAAGGGTCAAGGCGGGAATAATCGAGCGTATCTGTCTATACATCACAGTCGCTTTGGGTCAGCGTATGATGAAATGCGAGGATGAGACTTTTGCTCCATTACATTTGTTCCCCTTCCGAAGTCAATACACACACTCACACACACACACACAGATGCACGTACACAAGGAATCTGTAGATAAATACCGGGGTGTTTGTCCCGACAAGCGCTGTGGAAATGGAGCGCGAGGGGGCGAGAAGGTTCACCAAATTAACTATCGACAAATGTGACATAAGCAGAGCCGAGACAGGCTACAAAACAAGATGTGCTCGACTTGATTTCTTCTCTTCATGGGCAGAGCGTACACACATACACACACACGCGCACGCACACACACACACATACGAACGCTCACAGCATTTTTAAACCACCTGGGTTGGAGCGTGTGGCTGCATGAGGGGAAAATAGGCGAGAGAGCAGCGAAACACACATCACCGGATCATAATAATCGGATTTGGAATAAAGGGGGCAGTATATCTATTATGGTCATGGACACGTGGACACACACACATACACACACATACACAGAAGGGCTTATGGATTCTGGGAAAAGGGTCAGCCAGAGGTGTCCGCTGCTTTCTGTGTGTCATGAAGAGAGCAAAGTAAATTGAGAGATCTTTGCTAACCCACAGGTGCTGGTAATGTGCGGTTAATGATGTTGCCGTGTGTGTGCGTGTACATGTGTGTGTGTGCGCGCGTGCGTGTGTATGTGTTATGTGGGGGCGTGGGTCTGCCACCAGCACTTCCCCGCTCGGAGACACAATGGATCATCGGCACTTAGATCATCTCACACTGCTGCTGATGGGCTCCAGGAGCGGATGTGGTGTGTGTGTGTGTGTGTATGTGTGTGTTTTATTGTTATTCCTGGCTTCCCTAGCCTCATTTTCAAAGTGTCTCCTTAAAGCGAGACAGGTCGCTGGGTGATGCAAAGCCCATAAAGGCTCTTGTGAGTCGGTTGCGTCTTATTTACATTATGCGAGGAGTGACATCATCAAAGCGGAGTGATGGACTCGTGGACGTGGGGAGAAATTTGTGTAACAAAGCCGTCCGTCCGATCCGTAATTGCTTCCCGTTTTAAAGGGTGTAATTAAATTCAGTTTGTAGAAGTGTGTGTTTGATGTGTGTGTCTATGTTTTCTAGAAACTTTCTCAGTCGGACAGGGCTTCACACACGAGCTGCAATTTAGCTGACAGAGTGAGTGAATGAGTGTGTGTGAGAGAGAGACAGAGTGTGTGGGTCCAGATTCAGCTTTTTTTCCCCCAAAAATAAAGAAAAACGTCACAAGTAATGTTTAATTAGAACAAAATATTTCTAAAAACATAAAACAACGATGACTGATTGATTTTCTGACAAAACAAAATCCGAAGATACATTAAAAAAATGTATTACATGAAAAAATACAAATTCAGATGACATACAATATATATATATTTTTTTATTTTTTATTTTTTGACATATAATGACAAAAGAAAATTCACACACACATTGCACAGACTGTGTGTGTATATAATATATACACACGCACACACACGCGCACACACGCATCAAAATGAAGAAGCCTGGATGGAAAAATTACAGGGTGTGATGTAAAAATGAGTATTATTCCAAAGCCCTGACAGTTTGCGCATATTATCTGAGCTCCATCTTATCTTTGTAATGGCTTTATTTGACAAGTGCTGCACATTTAAGTGGTTGGCGAGTTTTGTTGGGTGTCAACTCTCATTATTATGTTAATCGCTGTCAGGCTGCGATTATTCTCACATTTTCGCATTGTGTTGCGTTTTACTCAGAAGTGGCTGGGATGCTGTTTTCACTCAGTTCACAGTGGAGTGCTGTTGCACCTCTCCAGGCCTTTTAACCTGAACACCGGCGCCCCTCCTCTGCCCTCGTCCAGGTAAACCAGCGCAGGGTTATGGAACGCCATAAATTCTCCCTTCCCACCGTCTGTTCCCGCCTCGGGGTCGCTCGTCTGCGTAGAGACGGAGGCCACTCGCCGCTCTTCCTCGCCCCCCTCCGCCTGTCGCTCCTCTTCGCACGAGGCTCTGCAGCAGACGGTCGTCCTGGCGATGAGCCTGTCGAGCGGTTTGAGCGAGCGCATCCACGGAGGCAGGAAGTCCCAGCTCCGCAGCCTGGCCGGCAGGCGGGCGGGGCTGCGAGTCTGCATCACGTTGACCGCGGCGACGAAGACGCTCACGGCCAAAAAGGGAGCGCCCACCCCGGCCAGCACCCGCCAGCCGGCCAGGGAGAGGCCCAGCACCACGGAGGGGAGGAGGAGGAAGCAGAGGAGGAGGTAGAGGACGGCGAACCAGCGGTACTTGGCGGTGCGCCGGCCCAGAACGCGAGCCATCCTCACGGGGAGACGGGCAGCGGGCACAGGATACCATAGGAGGATGCCAAAGATGTTGAATAGGAGGTGACACAGGGCCACCTGTGTGTGATACACACATACACACACACATTACGGGATGCTGATGGAGGAAGCTGGAACCATTTGGCTCATTCAGACGTGTTTCCTGGTAAATTCCTTAAACAGCATTTCAGGCACTGCCGGTTATTTTCAGCACTTATGTGCTCAGGAACATTCCGTTCACACGCCTGCACACACGCGCAGACGTGTGAAGGGAATGTGGAGGGACACATTCTCCCCAAATATCTGACATGTTAAGTTCGGTCTCTTGAGAGCGCAAGTTCGTATGGTTGCCGGGCCTGCTGTGTGTGTGAGCTTTGAATATTCTGCGTCGTGAACTTGATTGTGGTATTTGGGTGTACGGACGATCCTAATGAAACAAGTACTGCGTGTAAACAAAGTCACCTGAGCATTTGGAAATATGCACTTTGGTGTAAACGTCCCTGAGTTGTGCTGGTCTGTGATTGGCTGGTGCTAGTTGGGGTTGTACCTGTATGGCGGCGGCCATTCTGTCGCCTGGACTTGCAAGGGCGGCCAGCAGGGCGGTGGCAGTGGTGCCGATGTTGGAGCCGAGGGTGAGCGGGTAGGCCCTCTCCAGGCTGACCACGCCGATGCCTGAGCAGAAAAAAGACAACACATCAGAGGTGTGTTTGTTGTCCTTAATTACTAGTTCTCTATTTTTTCTTATTCAACCCGTAATCGGACCACCTGCGGCTCCACAAAACTCTTTCGGAGCAAAGTGGATTCAAGAACAATCCAGTGGGAAGGACCCTGTTTTGTCTCCACACACTCTCCTCCCCTCCCCCTCCGCTTTCTTTTTCAATTTCAAACCAACTTCAGTCCACGGCGAACCCGTCACGATGCGCCGGGGCGTCTGAGTGATGCTTGTTTTCCCTTTCCTGCATCCAATTGTGCGTACCTGTCTCCGAGAAGATGCTTTGTGAATACATTTCAACCCCAGTCAGGAGAAACCGGCCATAAAAGACGTAGTGTGCAGGCACGAATGCGTCATCTCCATGTTCGTCAGGGCTGCCCGAAGCGAATGTCGGGAATCGAGCTTCCGACAGACAAAAACTTTTCCCCGTCGGACATCAAAAGGAGCGGATGGGCGATGATGACTAACCGGCGCCGAAGAACGAAGATACGAACGAGTAGATGAAATTGCCGCTCACTCATCTAGCAGAAATCTTAACAGCGGCTGCTGTCAGCAGAAGAATGGAACGGTGACGTGTCTGATTTATGATTTAAGCGTGAATCGTT
>OMPJ01010951.1:0-11943 GCA_900312935.1 Carapus acus
GCGAGGGAACCCAGACGACGGTGGAACATTTTCTTCCCGCACCTCTGTCCTCCCCCTTTTTCCAGCATCCGATTTATTGATATTGACCTTTTGCTGAAATTAAACGTGCAGATCCCTGGGCAAGGAGAGCAAAGTTTAAACCAATTAAAGTGCACTTCACCAATCAGCGGGCCAAGGCCGAAGCTGTCTCGACGCCCAGCCCGTCTGTGGAAATTAAAATAATTTGCACATGAAAACACGGTCACAAAGCGAACCAGAGCAGGGTTAATCGCATTAGGTGAGTCGTCTATGATCGGGAGAAAGATCTGATTGTTTAGTTTTCTGTTGTTATTGCACTTGTACATAGAAAGAGTGCTGGCAAATTGGTTTTCACGATGTTTGTCTCTCTGCCAAACGATCGCTCGGCTCTCGTGTTCGCTTAATTGTTTGTGACTAAATGAGTGACAAGTCGGCGCTCACGGTCCTTCTGCGATTGGGAGCGCTTCTACAAGAGCGCCTGATCAAAACATCACTCACGCACGTGCGTGTGTGGAGAAGAGCATTTACTTCAAAGAAGAAATTAAGAAACAACGGCAATAAAACGCGGTAATGTAAGCAGATTTATGGTAATTGGCGCTCTAATCTTTCTATCTGTGTGGTACAACTTTGAAGGAAGACACGCTGCTTTGCATCTCCCCTCGCTTGCTTTGTTTGAAGTTTGAAACCAGCTTAATGTGGTGAGTGTGTCGCCATGAAATATTCAGGAATCATTTTTGTCTTTTATGTAGAAAGGAACATCGTCTACAGAGCGAACGTGCAAATCTTTACTTAATCTCCTGTGTTTAGTCCAGCAGCCCTGCCGCCGAAGCTGAATTCAAGTGGACCCAGGTGGCAGCTGAATTGTAGAATTTGGACTTGGCTGCCTCTTTTGGTTGGACTTTTCGCTCCTTGTCGTCCTATGTTTGGAACTGAGGACCGATGGATGACGAAGAATTTTCAACAGCCAAGGACTCAATACAGTCCAATACAGGTGAGAACTGAGGACCTTTTGTGGACTATGAGATCCAACAAAGCTTGAGTGGACGCCACTGGTCTCCTGCTTGGACACCAAGCCTCATGACTATGAGCCTCCATAGACATGGCTGCCATCATGCAGACACATGTTCGATATTTCTTGATACAGACACTGCACACATCAGATGTAAATGATAAGCTACGCCACGCTATGCTAAATTAAGCTAAGTTACTCAGAGAGATGATCTTGACAGCTGCCCTGACAGATCGAACAAGGCTTGGCGTGTAACACAACCTCAAGGGCCACAATGCAGAGCAAAGTAACGAAAACAATATCTGACTCGTCCATCCAGACATCTTATTTAAGACAGCGGGTGAGCAAGGCAGATTTGGAACGGCTGCGACAGCGCAGGGACCATACATCAATGAGGCGGGGCGGGGTGAAATGTGGCAGGTTGAAAAGAAGCCACGGTTTCATCAAATCGAACGTCCATTAGTCTCATTTGTCTCTGTAAAGTTGTCTCATTTATCCAGGTCGGATGATGTCAAGTTGATATAAAAGTACCTGCTAGACGATTTGTTTTTAAGCTGAAGACGTTGCGCCGCTCCCACCGCCAGCCAGGAAATCTTCATCCATCCAGTGGGGATGTCACACCCGCCGCCTGCGGATGAGAGTATAATTGAGGCCACCTAATCAGTAAGGACCGTTCTCATTGTGATGTCCCATCTCCAGGTGACATCCAATCATTAAAATACGAGCGAAAAGACATTACAGGCTCACAGAAATATTGGCGGGCCGATAATATCGCCCGATACTGTCTCAGCTCAGATGGCCAGAATGTACAGCGCCGACACGTTTCCCTCCACCTTCCTCCTCCTTATCAACCGTGGAGAACACATTATGCCCGGCGGGTTCTGTCCCACACATTAGCAGTCAGCTTTCTGTGTAAAGCTGACCTTGACAGATGTCCTGAGGAGGTTCTGCGGCCCAGTCCGAGTGCTTACCAGAGTTATTCCAATTGGACTTCTTCCTTGTCTCTCTTTTTTTTTTCCCCCTAATGCAGCATTCGACCTGTTTGTTTACATGCCCTTTGATTGTGCTGCAATTAAGGCAATAAATATGCTAAGTCAGAGCAGTCCACCAAGATTTAAAATCGATGTTTAAAATGATTTATTGGGGGATATAAAATGTCATCATCCCAAAAGCCAGGAGAAGGATCTTACTCCTTCCGTCCATCCCTTACTCTTACTTTGTCAACAGCGGCGTGTAAAACTTTCCCCCCTGTCGCCACAAGTCTGTGCTACCATCATCACTCAACATATACTGTACTTTGGCATCTGTTTGACATTTACAGTACGTGGAATATATTTGCTCTATGGTTTTCTTTGTCAAAAAGTTGCTATAGGACCCTTGTCTCCTCCTAAAAAAATTGCCCAAAGTGTCCATGAGGAAGACATTGAAGCCCAAACTGCTGGTGCAGGCGGAAGGCCTTCAGGATTAGTAAAACACAACCCACGGCGGCATCTTCTTGGACTGCATCATGTTATCCCGCCAAAATAACAGAGGCACGCTAACACCTTCATACTGAGGACAGATCCTTGCTCACAAATCCAAACTCCTTTTTCAGGAGCGGCACATACAGCTTATTCCGAGACGCCCTTACAGATAAATACCACATTGTTCTTAAGAACCTCGGCCTCGAACACCCTTCACCCTCTGTCCCCGAGCTCCGGATGCTGGCGGGGAGCCTGGCAGCCACTCTCAGAATAATTTGGTTGGTTTTCAGCGACAGTCCTTGTTGTCTTTGGCGACAAGGCCGCGTCCTTCATGCGTGTCAGTCGCCCCTCACACATCAATCTGGCCCGTTTTAATGTCATTACCCCGGAGGTGTCTTAGCTTCCCGTCTCCCTCCTCTTAATTTAGCTCCCCTCCTTCAAAGGAGACTCGGGGCTGCACCCATTAA
The DNA here is from genome assembly GCA_900312935.1 of Carapus acus. NCBI lineage: Eukaryota > Metazoa > Chordata > Actinopteri > Ophidiiformes > Carapidae > Carapus > Carapus acus. Next base: position 2,958 of record OMPJ01010951.1, read on the forward strand.
TGCGCCTCCTGTCCTCAGCCTGAGCATGCTAGCGTTGTCGCTGCTGTGCTCCTGTATATGGACACGTGTGTGTGGATGTGTGTGTGTATACAATTGCGTCCCATTTACTTCCATTGCTATACCTTCCAATCCTTCAGCCAACTTTAATTGAGTTAGTTTGAACTTTCCTATTCTGCTGCGAAGCCCAGCTGCTCCCCAGGTGATGGGTGTGTGCGAATGTGTGTGTGCGCGAGTGTGTGTGTGTTCAGCATACAAACAGGCCTGTCAGGCTGAGAGGCGAGGCGTACAGTTCAGCGCGGCACCCTGCTATTGTCAGAATACAGAGGAGAATGGAGGTGTGCCGTAACTGCATCCTGATTGGAAACGGTCTCGCGGTGGAGTTTTTGAGAGCTGGAGGTGTGTGTGTGTGTGTGTGTGTGTGTGCGCGCGCGCGCACGGGAGTGTGTTTGTATGTGTGTGTGTGTGCTCATCAGTGCATCAATAAACAGTAAAAGCTCTGCATCCAACCACCTCTTGTCAACAGGCAAGCATGACTCGGCTTATATATATGTGCATATTTTAAGGCTTTGCATTTATTCATGAGTTTGTCTGTTTGCTAGCTTTCTTGTTGTCACAATGAGCTGACTTTAGGATGCGTAGCCGCGGAAATCCGCCCGCAGCGTGACGCACGGGCCACCTTATTTGACAGCGACGTACGTACGTTTATGACGGGGGTCCGACGTTCGGATGGTTCCCGGGATTCCATTTGTTCCTCTCTGTCTCCGCCTATTTATCGAGACGGCAAAATAATTTCTCGTCTCTCGTCTCCACTTAGATGTGGGAGAATGAAACACGACAGGATTGCAGGGGCGTTCTTTTTTGTTGGGTTTTTCTTTTGCTGTTGAACTGACTCCACACTTAAACCCTCCTCTTACTTTTGGGGTAAATTTTAGGTAATAAGAGGGTTGGAGGGTTACGTTTCTTTGGATAGCCGACCTCTACCACCAAATATCTGCTGCGAATTTCCATTTATGCTTATATGACGAACAGTAGCTTGCGTTGGAGCTTTCACACACACACACGCACACACACACGATTATTTTGAAATTATTCAACAGCCGCGTTTGGCATGAATATTAGCTGCTGTCTAAATCCTGTTAAATGCTAATATAATCGTTCCATTACTCCCAGGCAGTGCACCAGGGATATTTGGCGACAGGGAACATCCAAGTTATTATTATTTGTATTATTATTAGATATCCTTTATTCTGCTGCAGTACAGGAAGAAACGAAACTAGTGGTTTGTGGTAATTGAGCAAAGCCAGCTGGAGTTTTCTCCGATTCCGGTCTCAGGAACGCTCAGGATACAGGGCATTGCTTATTTCCCTGAGAAGACAGGGTCAAAGGACCAAGAGAGGGAGGGAAGGTGGGACGTTTGCTCTCAGAGGGGCACATCAAACCACATCAGAGGTCAAAGCTGTGAAAAGAAGGACTTGTGCACATGTGAGCATGTTGTGTGTGTGTGTGCGTGTGTGTGTGTGTGTGTATCCATATTTGTGCCAGTGTTATTTATAACCAACGAAAGGACAAGGGGACCGGAGAGAGAAACGCAATGACCTTGACAGTGATTTGCGAGTCACATTCTTGTGTAATAAAACTAAACTGCTGCCTCACTTCTGGTGCTGAAAGACGTTTCTGGAAGATTCAGACGGAAATACTTCTTTATATTTCAGTTTGATCTGATGTTAAATGTTGTTTTTAGGGGACGGTCGTGTTCTGCATGAAGCCCCATGTGCGTGAAAACACAACAATGTAGAACATGTTTGTGTTATGTTCCATTAAAGACGTATAAGAGCCCTGCCATCGCTGAAATCCTTAAATCCAGGTTCAAATGCAGCTCAGAGTGGCATATTCAAATCACTCTGACTTTGATTGCTGAGGCCTTCGGTGTTTGTCTTGCTTACTGGGGGCAATTATGCTCAAGAACCGAGTCCTCATCAAACTTTCGCTGTTTTGGAAACGGAGCTTGCTTTCAATCCAGCTGTGACTCGCCATTCGATGGGAACCTGCCAGGTGACTCGGTCGGGTGTTTACAACCTTCTCATATCACATTGATCGCCGCAGCGTGGCTCCGCTGTGGGCTTAGCACCCCGGCTCTGTGCGCCTGCTGCTGGAGAGTCCCTGACCTTCTATTGACAGTTCTTATGCCGGGTGTCACCTTGTTGATCAATTCTGCCCCCCCCCACAGCAGAAAACTGAATGCCACTGGGCCCCCGTGGAGCCGGCACACACAGCATGTCAAACCTCCGCGTAGACGATAATAACCACGAGGTCGGCGGCAGAGGAGGAAATGTAATCATTTCACCCAAAGATTTGAATAAATCAGCCGGCAAAGTATTATTCCAATCAAAAACATAATCTCCTAAATGTTTGTATTCATCAGCCCTGTCACCTCTGCTAATCCCCCGCCTTTGCCTGGCTCTCTCGGCATCCTGGACCTAAACATCAGCTTTTGCATAAAGTCATGAATATTTAGCACCTCTGCTGACTCATAGGAGAGCGATTTTCATGCCAGTACGTAACAAAAGATTTCCATTTTTTAACATGTAAATATGGCAGAGACAATTACAAAGGCGAACAACAAGCAGCTTTTATTCCATCACTGATTCACAACCCTAATCCATCCTCTCAGGCGATTTGTCCTCCCACCGCTGGAGATTGAAAATCTGACATGTCTCCAGATTACGGCCCAAACTCCCATCATATATTCATACCGTATTTGCTTGTTATTATCGCCAACCTTTATTTCCCTTTAGCCCCGTTATAAATCAGATATAATACGGAACGTCTCCGCCTCTCTGCGATGCATCCTTTGAATTCAGAGTGCTGAATGATGCATCCTGGGGCCAGACTGACCTTCTGCGTGAGGACACAGAGCCATTGATTGCGGAGAAAGGGAAAATGTTACGAGGCGGAACCGCCCCTCCAAGGGAAGGGATACCTCCCACCTCCCAGGCGTGGTGCTGCAGCGTCAGCCCGGGGCCAAGGGGGGTTGTGTGTGCGGGAGTGTGAGCCCGGGTCGTGATCGATGATCGATACTCCCTAAGTGGACCTAAAGTTCAGGCTCTGCTGCCTCGGCGTGGACTCTCTGGAGGTGAGAGCACTTTCGCAGCGGTGCGTGCGCTAAAATCCACAGGTGAGGCGAGTGGCACTAACCAGGGGTGACAACAGTCAGACAAGAGGCACCACGAGTGGTGGATGGAGAGTGGAGATTATTATGGGCTGCTTGTATGAAGAGAGGACAGGGCGTCGTCAATAATGCAGATTAGCTGTGGAACAAACAGGCCACAAAATGCGATCGATTCCACCGCTGCAGGTCTTTCATTCGTCACACAGACGGCGTCCTTAATTTTAGACTTATTTGACGTATGAGGCCTTTTGCTATTGTCCGACGCCGGAGTTAATAGTCACGACAACGTACTGGCGGCAAGCAGCCATTTTTCCAGCGTCCGGCTTTATGCGGCGAGGGTGAGCGTAAATCAATGAGTCCTTTTCCCAGCTTGGCTTTGATAATCATCTTATCTCCATTGCTCCGTTATCTCCCCCTACCTCTCTATCGACCATGGCCGTGTTGGCATAAACCATCAACTGAGTTTGCATACAGTGACTTATCTCTGTCACCAAACTGTATTCATCGGACTTTAATAGACTTAGGCCTGACCCGGCTGCAGCCAAAATCAATTTATCATCAATTATCATCAATTGTCAATTCCTAGCCATCACAGTCTCAATTCAACCCGAAGCCTCTTCACCGCAGTCCCGTGTCCCAGTTCTGCTGCGTGGTTATCCTCCCTCTCTCTACAGAAGTCTGCCTAAAACAGGCCAGTAAGCAGCAGCGTCAAAATCACAAACCCCAGCGCTCTTAACTTTCCTCACCACAAAAGAAAAACGCATTAATAAAGCATTTTGCAATGACACGTCTCCACCGCATAATGCCTGTTCCAGACTGAAAAACAGCTGCTCAGAGGCAAGGATGTGTCAAATTCAGCCAGCAGAATATCTGTTGCTATTCAACTTGTAATTTAAAAGGCGGGAGGCTTTTGTTTTGTTGTAGCCTCTGGAGGGAGAGCAGCACTCAGGTAAACTTGTGCATTAATAAGTGCATTACTATAACACACCATGGCCCTCCGCCTCCCCCACCTCTACCTCTCCGTCCCCAAGGCCACGGTTTATAACACAGTACACTCAAAAGCCCACATTAGCCTGTCTCATCTGCCGCCTCAGCTAAAATCCTCTGCACGGGGGAATAACAAAAAGGAAATAAAAAATCAGGAAAGCGATCCCATTCCTAACTGTCTGTCTGGCTCTACCTTTGGAATGGTGAATTATGAGGGTGGGGGATCTTCTCCCTTGAATTGCTGATGATGTTGTGGTCCAGCCCTGACACGGCAGGATGAACACGTCTGCAATGGACCTTGCGAAAAAGTCAACAGCAAGCAGGCCTCGCATCAATCCATCTCTCCGCTCAACCTCAAAGATCTATCAAAGCCAAGGTGAGGCAGAGAGGAGACAGCGGCGCTCTCCATTTGCTCCATGGGTGGAGAGACGGCGGAGTAGAACTGCATCTGTCTGCTGCCCAAAACAGTCACTTCAAAGCGGAGTGACACATTGCATCTCATTATCAACTCTGCAACTGCATCCCATTATTAAGTCCATTGAGCCCCATGGATTTCCCCATTACAGATCAATAAAGTATTTCTAATCCTGATGCCTGATTATTAAACAAATTGTGCGTCTTGTGCATTCTTTTTTATTCAAGGTTTTGCTTTACTTCAGCTCAACATGAAATAAATATGATTTTTTTGTTTTGTTGTTTGCTCGGCTGCTGTAATGGCACCACACAGGCTCCCATATTGATCACAGTTTGAACTGTAGTAACGAGGGGACCCCCAGCTCAGATTAGCTTGGGGGTTAGAGTAAATTAGCCGCAAACTCAAACATTCACCTTGTGCAAACTTTTACCACTGGACTTCAGCGTGCTACTTTTACACACCCAACTAAATAAACCTAACTGTGACAGCATTATTATGTTATGCGTAATTACATCATATGCAATAATACTATGTAGGCCAACAATATTTTGACATCTCTGGTGTAATGTGATGTAATAAATGCAACAATAAGCAGCAGCATAAAGCAAAAGTCAGTGACTGAACCTTCACTCTGCGTGTCGGACAACATCTTCTTATGGAGCAACAATTTCACCTCTCAGGAAATTTTCCTTTTCTGTATTCATGGAGATGTTTACGCTGTCAAAAGCCGGGAGTTGTGTTTGCGTCTTACTTGGTGGTGTCATCATGTCTCTTTCTAATACAAATGCCTTAAACTGCTGCAATATATTCTACACTGACAACAACATGTTTTTGGGAAGTAACACTGCGTTGTTCTTACATTACTATTCTCTCTTAAGACACTGATTTGTGCAAAAGACTCCATTGCTATCTGCATATGTGCAACAGTTCCCCTGAACGTGTTGTTCCCGTTCCCCTTTACTGCTCTTTCAGCTGTTGACTACGTGCTCACTTCTAATCCGGTGGAATGGAAGAAGGCAAAGTCAGCTCTTCTTTTTCTTTCAATCGGAAACAACGTCGCGTTTTGTCAGTGAAAGCCAGTGGGTGTGTGTGTGCATATGTGTGTGTGCATATGTGTGTGTGCGCGTGTGCTTGTGTGTGTGCGCTCACGTGGCTGTGTGAATGACTAACTGTGTGGATAGTGGGAGATCAGCAAAGGTCCTGATGGACGCGGCAAAGGCCAATGTTCAATGACAAACTACAGTGGATTAAAGATTACGTGATGCAGGATTAAGGTGAGATTTTTGAGGATTTCATTTATTTTGGCTGAATAGCAAAGCTGTAAATCAGACCCGACCTTTAGAAAAAAAGATGAGCGAGCAACAACTCCTACGGTCAATCATTATGTAGATTCTAGAGAAAGAGACATAGCCTTGACTGAAGCACTGATTGACGCTGTTTCATGGAGGACAGAAGATCATTTTGGGGCATTCTAGATCACACAAATATGATCATTAAATGTATTTTCCTCCCCTAAAACTATGGTCTACTGAGTCTGTCATAAAATTACTTCATTTTCAAAACTATGACATTCATTTTTTAAAATGTTGTTGTTCTTTGAGTTTTTGTTTAGTCTTTTTGAAGCGCACAAATGTCTCAGTAGTTACAAAATGTATGTATCAATGACTTGGTCAAGGACGCTTCCAGACATGCCGCTCCAAAGTTGTGAGTAATTTGCGAAAAATAAATAAGTTGTTAGTATCAGATGTGGGGGCACTAGTCTGTATTTTTATGAAACGGTTTCCGTTTCAGTTGCCGTCTAAAATGCAACATAAATCAGACATTTGGCCCTAGACTGAGGCTGTGTAAATAACACCCAACATAATAATATTTACTGTGTATCATTCATGTTGTATACATCTCTTCATCACGTCTGCAGCGAGACAATCATCAACAATCACGGTGTTTACTTTGGGAGCAAAGTCGTCCTCGTTTCCCCTCGCGAATCCATCTGAAGTACTTTTTGTTCTCCTTGTGAGCAAAAAATGCATTTGGTTCACAAACATTAGCATCGGGGAATAGCGAGGAGCACCATTTATGCAAATGATCCTGCAGTTACATTTGGGGAAAATGGCCGTGGCCTCGGGGGGGACATGTTGGAGCAGCAGTGGGGATTTTGCTGTGAAAAACATTCCTCCTTAATACAACACAGAGAGGCCTGCAAACACAAATCAGCTTAAATCAACAAAGGACCATTTCGAGAGGAGCGCCACGGTGATGGCGAGGCTTTTCAAGCTACACTGCAAGAGTCTGTGTGCCGAAAAGATAGTCCAAATTATAATGGCTGACCTCCTCTGAACAAAAGTAATCAGAAATTATATGAGGCGACATTTTGCAACTGAGCCACTGATATGTTAGAATAGACATTTGAAAAAAGAAATGAAGATTCGTTTGTTGGCTGGTGTGATATTATTGTCATTGCTGCTGCTGCTCCATTCTGCCTGTATTTGTTTCGAGTATTTCTATCTTGTACTGTATTGCGTATGTCAATGCACAGCTGGCAATGGCAGCCGTCTGTGTACATTTTAATAGTGATTCTAAAGTAATGGCCGCTTTGTCTGCCGCCCGCTGACATTGTTTTCAGCAAACGTTTTTGAACATTTGCGCATCTAGCCTCAGAAATCCAGTCTCAAATCCTCCAAACTTCACAGGATCGCAGCTTCTTCGCCTTGGAGCAAAGCAGCTGAGATATTAACAAGCCATTAGTGCCTCACCAGACCTCTGCTACAAACTTTTAGCACACATGTCCATCTGCTCCAGCTACATGTGGGTTAGACCCTCACGACCATTAAGGCCGCCCTCTGTGCTCTCGACAGCAGGAACCCAAAGAGGAATAAGCTCCTGTCTGGCCGAAGGCCTAAACATTAATTTTTATGTTTATTTCGGCTTTATGGGAATGGCGAATGAGATTTATTGTAACAGAGGAATGTATTTAGGTTTGGAAGGCTTCCCAAATAAGGGTATATATGAGGAGCCATGGTAATGCAGCATCCTAGAAGGTGACACCCGCATCATCAAACACGTAGAGTGGGAATCCCGTGAAGCATATGGAACTCAAACATCACTCTGTCTAAATGTTAATGTGGTCAGCGCGTAGGATTCTGTCAGCTACTCTCTTAGTTTCATGGTGACTGATTTCTCTACCCATCATGCACCCCTTCATTCACTTAAGAAACATGGAGGGAAAGTTGCTGTGTGTCGGCCGTGTTAATGAAAAGAGCCGGCAGTGAATTATTTTGCATGGTTTAGCATGTTTTTAGACCTACGCGAGTCTGTTCGCACACGTGGAGATTGCGTCTTGGTGGGTTCATTAGAGTAAATGGTACAGGAGGTGCGCACACACAGTCTCTCCCTCTCTCTCTCCCTCTACGTGTCTCTCTCTCCCACAACGCGCCTGGTAGAAACGCGGTCCTCTCACAGTCCAAATCAGAAGCGACGAGTTGATGTTTCAGGGGTTTAAGTGGAAAGAAATCTGACAAATAAACAGTTTAGTACCTCTTCGTTTGGAACGAGCATAACTCAGCCTGTGCAGGGGCAAAAGCATGAACTCATCTAATTTCTCCGGCGTATAACATCCAAAACCTGAATCCCTAACTCGACAACTTTTAAGTCTCAGCCACAAATTGTGGCTCTCCACTGCCTACTCGACATTTTTAAGTGTTATTAACTTTTACTGTAACTTAACCTTAGCTTTATCTTAATAGCTCTCACCCAGCTATGTCTCTTCACCCTCCAATCTTGATGATGCATTTATGGGTTGGCATGATGCAGAGGGAATAGAGGTTCTGGAAAATCAGATAGCGTGCTGGTTTCATTCCTCGCTAGGCTAGCCAAATAGCTAAAGATGAAGACCAAGTCTCCCTCCGTGTTTCTGCCAGGTAACAGACACAGATACTGTCGGTTAATTGAACTGTCTGGAAGGCCTCGACCAAGACCAAAACATGACAGGATGGAAGGAAAGGAAAAAAAAAAACTGAAATGAAAGTCTCTCCACTTTCTGCCTCATCTCTCTGGGAGCAAATCTGTCAAGTACAGGCAGGAGAAACTGTCAAGTCCGGAACCTCAGCTGGAGGCCTGGCGTTTTTGCTTACAAGGCTGAGGCTTTTATTTCCCCTGTTTCATAGACTTATCTGATAGGTCCTTCATCTCAGGCAGAGTCAAGAGCAGCCAACAAAAACAGTGGCGCTTGTTTCAATGCAGCTAGCTTAGCGAGCTGCAACATTCTCAGGTGAGCTTGTGAGCGAAAGAAACAGCCAGGGGGGCTACGGTGTCAATTTGTGGAGATGGCGGTGTCGAGGACGATTGCTGATTTGCGCAGCTGTGCTCTGGACTGTTGGAACAGCAAGTTGCATTGCCTCGGGTGGAGGAATCAGAGT
>OMPJ01010951.1:13263-30403 GCA_900312935.1 Carapus acus
CCTCCTTGCTGTCCCCCCCCGCACCCTGCCCCTTAATGGGAGCGTTTGTAAACCTGCCGACTTCCTACTCTGCCGCTGGAATAATCCAGCCTGCCTCACTAAGTAAAATCTCTTCAATGGCGTAGCATTTGCCTTTGAGGCTCAGGGGTCCTCGAACTCTGTAATGTGCAGAATCAGATCAATTTGAAGTAATTAGTCCTTGGTGTGCTGAGAAACACTAATACTTATGCATGCAGTACACACACACACACAGCACGCATGCTCTCACTGTGTCACCTTGTGAGCTCCGTTTAGAGCTGCTATGGGTGAATCTATGTGTAAAAGCAGTAATATGCTAAATAAGGTCCCTAACGCTGCCAGGCCAAAACGAGAAGCAATGATATTCTCTGGCAGAGCTCCTCCTCAGTTTTTGCTTGGCGTGAATAAGAAAAAAAACAGAAAAAAAACACTGCCAATCATAACGTTGAGAGTTAGGGATTTAAATCCCTCTGGTTTGAAACATTAGCAATGGTGGACAGGGAAGGCATTGGATGAAAATTCAGATTCGATGTTCCTGATTGGTTCCCTAAAGATGATGATTAACAATGACCACGTTGTTCCCGTTGTTTCACTTGAACAGTCTCTTACAATACTTTCACCAAGATTTGTTTTAAACTGTATTTGATGCATGGTAACTTCAGCCTCCTTCATGTACCACAAGCATCCCCCATAATTGCTGGGGTGACATCAGGTGTTCAAAATCCTAATGGTGGTTTCATTGATTTATACTTTGGGCTGCTGTTGACCTTCAATGTGTGTGTGTGCCTGCGTGCACACACAGATGCACTCACACACACACAAAATTACAGTTTTCTTTCTTTGGGTATCATGTTTACAAGTAAAAATCCAATGCTGGCCCAGTGCGGGGATCAACCAACAAATAAGCTATTCCTCTCTGAAGCAAGGTCATTGAACCGGTCGCGATTGCTGGAACACTAAGAGGTGCCGAGACGCTTCTCGCCCTCAGTTTACGCACTTTTTGATCTTTTGATTGCGGGGTCACGTCTCTGTAGAATCGAAGGATGCAGAATACATTACGCGCCTTGTGATGTGAACGCGCCAAGAATTGACCCCTGGGGCTAAAAACACCATTTGGCTAATCCACATGCAATTTCATGTAAATGTTTCATGTCCTATCTGCATACTCTCAAAGAAAATCAAACGTACACTGTATGTTGTAGGAATTCTGCAGTTACCGCTGTTGCTGAGGGATTATGCTAAGGACGGCAGCAGTTTGCTCAACCCCCCTTCACCCCCCTAGCCCACAACCGCCCCCTTATGTGGTGTGTGAACCACGTGAGACCCAGAATAAATACGACAGATGATTCTGGGCGACTGAAACCAAGAGCAAGGCTTTTTCAGACATCAACAAGGTTTTTTTATATATCATCAGTGTCGGTTTGCACTGAGACATAAACACCTTCAACTTAGATATTCAAGATTAATTCTTAGTGTTCAAACTGATACAGACTTCAATGCCCAACACATTTACAGAATCGGTCCTCTGTGGCATTCATCAAACCAGCAATCCACAGACCCAGGCGGACCCATCAACGTGCCACGCGTTTTTCCCTTCATAAAACACAGCGAATCAAAGAACACACCTTTTCAAACATGGAGCAACTTGCACAATGCCTTCTGCTGCCCCCCACTGCACCAGCCGAGCGCCTTTCATCCCGTCCTCACCGAGAGGGACGCCAGGCCGGCTTTCTTCTGCTCCTCGCCCTCTCTTTTTGATCTCTGTAATTCGGCTAATGAGGCCGAGCCTCTGGAAAGCAGCTGGCGTGCACTCTGAAGGCAACCCGCACCAAGATTTGCCTCTTCGTCTCCGTTAGCCTCATAGCGCTGCTTCGTCTGACTCAGCAGCTCCCTCTCCAAAACACGCCGCACGGTTGAACAAGGTGGAGGAATCAGACTTAATTACCTGATGTTTGAAATTCAGCAGAATGTAGAAATAATGGAATCTGGGTCATGCTGATCCGCAGTGTGTTGCTCTGTAATGTGAGTGGAACCTATCAAAGCAACGCGGGCAAAATTCATCTGTCTTTTTTTTTTTTTTTGCATGTTTAGAATACACAGTGATTAATCTTGTTTTGCCTGAGAAACAGAAGGCTGGGCAATTTGTTTCGCATGATGAAGTAGCGCTGAAATGTTGTATAAAGAATGATATTCATTACATTGAAATTTCCAGTGCACCCCCAATCGTTCCATCTGTCATGGCCGTGCTATCAAATAGGCGATGTCCCCATCCATTCAACTTTGGCATGTGTCAGCATATAGTCCACATCCACCGATGGAGAGTGAGGAAGAGGGAGTAAAAAGGAAACAGGAGGTAATCTGGAGTGTGGAGTGTGTGGAATGTGCCAGGCCATATTTGTCTCTCCGGCGCTGAGAAACGTCTGAGTCAGCGCTCGTTCAGGCAAATGCAAATGCTCTCAAAAATGCTAATCTTTGATTTCCTCCAGATTAGTGCGAGTCAAACTGAGCCATCGACGCAGAAACACGAGTTGCTGGCAGCTGTCCTGCCTCTGATTAAAACGCCAACCTGATGCCGTTCCCTCAATTATCGTTTCGAAACAGTTCTCGCCGCTTCGTCTCTTCAAAAGTTGTAATTTTCCCAAATTGAGTAATGGGTGTGTTGCACGCTTTTGTTTTGTCCCATATGTAATCTGCACACTGCAATCGCCTCGCTGCCGGCTGTGATGGCAAACGGTACCAGTCGGGCGTTGTTTTGAATATGACGAGCCCTCTGCTGGTGCTACGGAAGCCAACGTTTCATATTCAATTCACCTGACCGTAATTTGTTGAAGACACACTTCTATGGGGACTAACATGGAAGTTTTAGGTAATGACGCGTTCCATTTGAGTGAGTCGTGATTACAAACTCACATTTACACAACTTAGGTACAAAATGAGATCAATTGAAAAGAATATCACATTCCAATTCACTGTGTGACAGCGTTCCCAGTGGTAGCGGAATGGTGTTGCGAGGAATAGACACTCCAACAAATCTTTTTACTTGCCAACAAGCTGCAATTCTCTAGTGACGTGTCGGCCATCTTCAGCGGCTACGTCTCCCAGCTCTGTAATTGGACAGATTGCACCACGTTCCCCCGAGCGTAAAGTAACACCACGGCAAAAATGGTTTATTTCATTACTACCTTAGCAGACGTCAGCTATAATTAGACGGTTCTATTTGGTTGGGGAAGAAGTGACAAGTGTTAAATGCTCTCTTTTTTTCCCCTCTCTTTTTGTTCATGGTGACATAGTATGTCAACTTAATTCATTATACCAGATAACCTACATTACACGATTCTATTTGTAACAAAATTACTGTTGAACTGCAAGACCCTACAGAAAAAAGGTTATAAGAAGATAGAAACATTCTGGAAGATTCAAAACAATCTTGTTTAAGATGTTATGGGATACCGCCTCATGAGAAAGAATTCACAAAAGGCCGTTGGAAGTGTAACGGTGGCTGAAATATTTGATTAGATGTGCACTTCACAGGTTAAAAACAATACGTGAAACCATCCTTTAACAGATGAATTTATATGCGCTAACAGTTGGCCAGAGCACAAAAGGTTGAAACAGCACACGAATTTGGGAAACAGTATTAAAAAAGGAAAGACTACTTTGTTTATGAATTCAACAAGAGCAACTGTGGCAACTATACAAATGTTAGAGTGCGTGATGGAGGACAAAACAAGCAGTGACCTGCTTATCCAAGATAATACTGGAAGTACTACAACCCGATGCGGTAAATAAACAATTGCGGGGTACTGCTACACCACATGTACATACCTCACAAATTGGTGGTGTTCTAGACCTTCAGTCGTCTTTACACAGAGAAAGGAGGACGAGTTAGAGGAGATGGCCACTAGAAGACACGACCTCCTGCGGCTCATGCTGTCATATTCGCGCCATTATTTTCAACAATTTCCATTGTTATTATAACAATGTTGTCAGTGTGTGCGTTATTTGCACTCGACAGTACTCTGCCGGCCCGGTGTGTCTCACCGCCGCCATGCACGGCAGCTCTCCACAAAGCAGCGGGCGTGATGATGCGGCAGAAGCAGCAGCAGTAGCACGGACATGAGCGTGAAGACCCCGGCATATACAGACCGACAATAATGAGTTGGGAAAAGGCCATCAGTGGGCGTGGCGTGAAAACGCTGAGCCGAGAAAGCGGAGAAGAAGAGCCCCACCGGACTCATTTGAGGGGAGCACGATGCTGACACCAGCTCAGGAGCCGCACAAAAATTCACAATTACACATAATTACAGCTTGAAAATGGTGGGCAAAGGGGCTCTTTATCTGTCTGTATTGGCTCTGCACTCCTCAGGCGCCTCTAATTGCTCCTCTTCGACCGGTGAGCCGCGCCTTCCCCCGCCAGTTGCCACCTTGCTATGGTACGCAGGAAGCATACAAAACACGTCAACTTTGTAAATTGTTGTGTTTACACACAATTTTCCCCACGTGTCCATCCCAGTTGCTCAAGGGGAGGGGCGCAACACCTTCAGCGTGCTACACGCGGGAATCCCGTTTTGCCAACGTGGTCCGCCCCTTTTGGGACGAATCTGTGATCGTGTTGCCATGCCGCCCTGGCTGCTCCATGGCAATTTTCAGAGAATATGTAAATGGGGGCACGTGGGTTCCAAGAAAAATACCTGTGACAGAGCAAAAACATGGCCGGTCGTATGTAAACAGCCGATCTGAAGGAAGACGTTCTATTTGGCATCAAAGAATGAAATCAAAGGGAAGGTGTGAAATTTAAATGAGAGAGGGAAGGCAGGTAGTTTGGTGGATGACTGTGTTTTGTGTAAATGATGCACACACACACACACACACACACACACGCACAGGTTACTTCACCACGTTAATCTCTTTCTCCTTAGATTTTCTCTCACCCCATCTTTTACATACCTGATGATTCTTCAGAAAATGATTCAACACTTGCAACAATCCCTCTAATTCCCACTTCACCTGCTCCTCCCCTCTCTATCTCCCACTCTCTCTCTCCCTCTCTCACCCCCAGGAGCCATTGATTGTTCTCCACATTATTATTAACACCAAACCACTGAAATTCAGCGGATGACTCCCGGGAGTGTGATTCCTCGTATCGATCCCGATATTGATCAAAAAGCATCTCTAGAGGTGACGACTGACGGATGTGGGCAAGCTGTGATTGTAATTTTGGGGTTTAAGACAATGGCTTTCCACGTCCGAGTCTAAGAAGCACAATGTTTTTGCATTCTTTAATTCCATCTGTTACAGAGGACAACCTCCAGACCTGACAATGGAGAGGAAAATCTGTGCCAGGGGGAACCTAACCAGGATAGGGACACCAGACATTTGCACTTGGTGGCAGTTTATCTACCTGCAAAAAAGAGCCATTAGAGCAACAATTAGGGTATTAGAGATGGTCCTCACCATGAAGAACATGTTAGAGGGATCAAAGAACTGCTGGTTTTATCATATGTTATCTCTGCATTCAAAGTATCCTTTGGCAAGGCATGGACTCCCCGTAATTACTCCTCAGGTACCCATGAGTACAAGGAACAGCTGTGAAACAACCTCGCTCTGGATAAATGCAGCATGTACTCACTCAATATCATTAGAAGTATGAGCAGTCATAGTCATGGTAGTAATACTATAAAGATCACTCTTCCCATCCAGTCCACCAGTGGTCGCCATTCAGTTTCATCGGCCTAACCACTCACATTGGGCCTGATCAATGATGCTTGCGTTAGTGTTAGCATTCCTCTGCGGTGTAGCAAATTCTAATAACCAATGTTGTTCTCTTTCTTCTAAAGATATTTTCCCTCGCCCTCCTCACTTCCCCCCATGGCTAATGTTACCCTGACCTAGGTGCTCCCCTCACTTCAAAATCCCTTATTTACAGCCACGCTTGCTGCCTCAGCCTCAGTAAATAAAGTCTCAAAATCTTATTGATGCTCTTTTTTCCACGTCTGCGTGTGAAGGGAAAAGGAGCTGCTTGTAATTTCATAGCTTATGCTGAATTAAACCCTCGTTCAAAAGAAACCCAAATCTAGCGATGCAGTTTCCCGCCGGCGGGCCAGATGCAGACTTCAGACACCATACTTCCACTGAACATGGATATAAAACATCATGCATGGGCCCAGACGTTGAATGATTAATGTGTCTGCCTTTGGTCTCCAACCCTCTTGTGATGCGAGATGTTGGTGACATACTGTAAATCCATCTGTCACTTGATGAAAAACAAGAATTCTCTCACTTTCACCGTCATTCACGTCTTCCTGGCTACATTCTGTACAAAATGTGCCTTTTTCTTTCCTAGCAGAGGTAGCCTACTGGGTGTTGCGAATGCCATTGCCGCTACGGGAGTTAAAGTTTCTGTTTGAGTTGGTTTGTTTGTCTGTCTAATAGCAGCATGTCGACAAAGTCCAGGAGAGAAAAGCTACAATTGGAGACGTCCACCCGCGACTCCCACTGAAGGCACGATCGCTGCACTTAAATGCAAATATGCTAAACCCACAACTGCCGCCTCTTTTGGCATTTAACCTCGACACACACAAGCACACAGACGGCTGCATATTGTCAACATGACAGGCAAATAATCAGCTTCCTGTTTGGCCCAATAGCCGCACTAGAGCCGTCAGTGAGCTTTTCTCAGATATCAGGTGCCAAAAAAAAATTTTTTCTAACTTTTCACTGCTGAGAACACGTTGCTGCAAGTGTTTTTTTTTCTACTTCCATTCTGATGTATTCTAATAATCCTGAGGGAAATCTCCTTCTTTGCATTTGTCTTCTCAGCACTCACTTCTTTCTTTGTGTGCCCGTTTGTGTGTGTGTGCAGTATTTCTCTGTCTCCGTCTCTGTCCTCATGGGGTTCACCTAGCCACCGACATGACGACACCCCCGAGACGCGGAGCAGACGGCACTTCCTGTCAGGTCGGCAGCAGAAGTGTGATCAATGGACAAATTAAGAACAGATCTCGGCTCGCGACGTTTCGGAATGATAAGCGGAATGACAACTCGCTTAATCAAACCAGAATTTGCGGCGCTCGGTTGAAGCCTAATTCAACCCCTGATTCAGATGAACCTTCACTCACCTTCCTCGATATTGTTATTGGCCCCAGAACCATCCAAACAGGACAGCATTAGAGGGAAGAAACCGTTCCATTTAGATTTATTCCAACACTCTCTATAACACTGCCAGCTCCTCTGTGAAGATTTCATACTTGAAATGAATGATTGGGACAAAAACAAAGTCCGCTATTTGCACCTGGAGCTGATCTCACGGCAGCTGTGATCTGGATAAAGATCTGCACAGCTAGTTTCCTACTGCGCATTTATTATGCGATCGTGTATCGCCAGAGCTTTTGTTTATCTACAAGAACGTGTCAGCAAAGAATTTCAAAGTAAAAGCACAGCTTATCTCATCTGCCAAGAATACACCTCTCTACTTTTTTTCTTCACTTGAATAATAACTGAGATCATGTTTAAATACTGCCTCACTCCCCGTTTCTCTCAGCCTGATGAATCTACATTCTCCAAGAAAGCAAAGGTCAACTTTCATTTTTCTCCAGCACTCCAACAGAAATCTACAATTCTTTGCAACTCCATGATTCACCAAACTTCCAAGAGATGTGCAGATATAAGACAATTCTGTCTCAATCCATTTCAGGAGGCGTCGGTAAACAAAAAGATAAAACTAAGATTGACCGAGTTTAAAAGTTGCCGACGAGATAAATGTAAATATGAATGGCTGCCGTAATGCTGAAATATCCGCAGGCCTTGCCTGGAGACCAGGCTTTGTTTATACTGTGCCGGATCCCCCCCGGTCTCCTGCCGGGAGTTTCCCCTTATCACTTTCACAGTGCTTGAGCAGGGCGGGTGGAGGGACTGGGAAATCTAATATTCCGCTTCATGGTTATGGAACAGACGAGGCCACCGCTCATGGTTTAGCAGTCTTTAATTGCATCAGGGAAAACCATGTAATGTACATTTTGCTCCACAATTCCAAGTCATCCTGCGTAATGTATATATTAGTGTAGGCAGGTGGGGGGGCGCAGCTGTCGGAGTCACTGCGGGGTAAGAGAGATCTCTCTCTCTCTCTCTCTCTCTTCCACTTCCTCTTTCTTCCTGTCTCTCCCTCTATTGTCCTCTTTCTCTCCAGATCTCTGTCCCCTCTCCTCTTCCCTCAATGCACACATGCACTGCATTGGTCTTGGTCTTTGTCTCTCTCTCCCTGTCTCTCTCTCCCTCCCTCTCTCAATACACACACAACACACATGCGTGACTTATTGCACAGCCTCGCAAACTGGGCACGGAAGGCAGCGCGCCGGCTCTGCTTTGATGTGCATTCAATAACAACACACGGCGGCAAAAAGGACGCAAATACGATAAATAATGATAAAAGCCAGAATTAGATCACACGGAGAATTAAATCACGGGATCGCTGCATCACGCAAACAACATTGTTATTCAAAGTGATGAATCCAAGGTAGCACACAGTGTGTGCGAGTGTGTGAGAGTGAGTGTGCCGGCGTGCCAGAATGCATCAGCACGGATGTAAAGCACAAATTACCATATTCCACTGGCACACTGATGCAGAGCACTCACACACTCTTGACACTGCGTTTCAGTTCTTAGCTTGCTCTCCATTTCTGTATTTCGGTCAAGTGTTGCCTTAAATGCCCACATAACTCGGCTAGTTGGAAGCTTTTCGCCTCGCTGCTGTTTGCATTTAGAGAGAGAGAGAGAGAGAGAGAGAGAGAGAGAGAGAGAGAGCCCGGCGAGGAAATGAGATACGACTGAAGTGGGCAGGTTGAGAAACGCCGTCTGGGTCATTTGAAATTTCTCTGCCACGTGCGGTGAGAAAATATTTCATTACGCCTCCTCAATTGCCAGGGAACACATCATGCATAATAACAGCCGGGCCCCCTCGCTCGCTGCGTATGAATCAATGAATCACAAAAAGAGACTTCTGGGCTCGTCCTGACAATTTGAACCCTGGTGGTTTGAGGGGGAACTGCGACAACAAGTTACCACAAAGAGGAAGAGGTTAGGACACGTCCTCACTGCCAAGTCTGCGGAGGACAATTCATCTCTCTGTCAGAGTGTTGGGACGGGTGGACACACACATACACACACTCGCACACATATGCGGGGACGGAACGATGACAGGCTGGGCCTTGCGAATCGTGCTCCGGCCTTATTGCCAAGATCGTGATTCTGAGTCACGGCGCCGCTGAGTCACTCACCTCGCTCCAATCTCGTTTCACATTTTGAAAGAGTTGATGGGGTTGACGTAATTTTCTGGTTTCGCTACATTTTACTGCTGTTTAGTGTGTCTGTGTGTGTCTGTGTGTGCCGGCTAGGAAGAATGTTGCAATACAGGTTGGGAGAAGAAAAATGACCTTCACTTCAAGTGTTATAAACAACAGGGATGACTCACTTTTAATTTTGGAGCATTGGCCAAGTGTAATACCATGATGTATCTTTTTCATTTTCCCTCATTTAAATAGCTTCTTTTCGGGAAAAAAAGTGGGAAAAAAAGAAAAAAGAAAAGGGGAAGAAAAAATTTAAAATGAACAAAAACAAGCTTGTGTCGCCTACAACCAATGGCTGTAATTTTTCCCATATGGAATAAGTGACACTGCAAAGAAACAAATGCTGGCAATATACTGTAGCACAACCTGCGCCTCCATCAGCCACACTTTCATCATTAATCACCCAGGTGAAATAAAAACGAAATTTTGTGGAATTGCGCTGTGGTAGAAAAAGTCAAAATTGAGCTAAAAACATATTATCTCCATGTGCTGGAAGTCAATACTGCGTCTTTGCTAAGTGTATGTAATTACGGTAATCCTGTTGAATCGGGCCATAATGGTCCTGGAGTGACGTCAATCGTCCTGATGATTTCAGCACTGCGTGGGAGGCGGTTGCCATGCTGGCGCCCTGCTGCCGTGGGGTGGGGCCAATTGTGCGTTCCCCTGGCTGACGTCTCCATCGCATGTGTGTATTTACGTACACGTGCGTGCGTGTAGTTTCCCATTAGGGTGAGAGATATATTAAGAGGCGGCCATTTAATCTGCAGGCTGTCTAATTGCAGGCGGAGGTGGGGCGCGGGGGCGCTGCATCTGTAACTCGCTGCCATTTTTTACAGTAAAAGGGTTTTAGACAGCTGCTGTGTGGCTTCTGGCCTGCAAAATGCACCCGTGTTGTAGGTTTTGGCAGCGAATGTGACGTTTCTGACAACCACAACAGGAGTTGAAAGTTGGTTCCTGTGATACATGGGATTATTGCGCAGAGTGTTGTATTTGTTGTTTGCCTGTGTGGAACTTGATGTGTTGCTGCCTGTGGTTGGCCAGCCAAAGAGCTTGTAAATTCTCTGGTGAAATAGAGGCAAACAAGGTGCACAACTGTTACTAAATGAGCCAACAGGTGTACAAGTGGTTGAAAGCCAGGTGGTGGACGCAAGCCTTTACTTCAAAATAGTCGGCATGTTCAGCCAAAAAATAAAAAAAATATAAACCCAGAGATCCAGATATCCTCTATATTAGATCACAATGTGAAGGTGCTTCTGTGCACACTGAGCACCAAACCAACAGGTCACCGCTTTAAACGAAACACGGGCCTGATAAATATTAACGAGCCTCGGTCAAGTGTTACAACACAACGCCAGAGCGAATACTGCAGCACGTTTCTGCCCGAGCTGCCCCGGCGGTGCGACACTCCCACACAACGGACGCCCGTGCCTTGTGAAAGGAAAAGGTTTTGATATGAATCTCCTGCTTTTCTTCCTATGCTCTTCGCAGAAGATCAAATAGGACGCCTGAATATTTCCCTCCTCGTCCGCTGCTCCCTGGCAGGCCCGCTCAGCCTCGCGGCGTGGATGCATTGTGCGGGCCCTAAAAGCGAGAGGCTATTGGGCGAAGGATTAGATTAGATCAGATGTGGCCAGATGTGGTGTATGCGCTTTTATCTTTCAATTTGGCAAACTCTACATTCCCATCTGGAGCGCTGTATGTAGTTTTATCATCCAATTTGGTACGCTATGCATTTACATTCCTTAAATAAATAGGTTACGGTTTATGGGATTGAATCCAGGTTGAGAATATCTCTACATCAAAATGCAATAAAGCTTGGTTTATGGGTATCCTGCTACGGTAAGGCAATAACTGATGATCGCCATTCGCCGCGTGCCTGCGTGCACGTCTGTTAGTGTGCGCGCGTGCGAGTGTGTGTGGCATCGCGAGCGCGAGTGCATGCATTCTTTATTTTTTGCCACGCTTGCTTCTTACACTCACGGCACTCGTTCTGGTTATAGATGACCCAGATGGAGCAATGTTCAGATTGGATGCACTGCGCGGATTTTAATTTTTCATTGTGTCATATGGCTGTTACACTCGTGGGGGAAATGGAGGCAAATGAGGGGACGAGTAAGTGGTTTTCACCCCGGCTAGCGCGTTCCTCCCTCGCTGATAAGCGAGCTCGCCGGGCCCCAACTTCGCTCTTTTGTGAGAGTAATCAGCACTTTGGAAAAGCGGCGTGTTCAGATGGGCCCTCGACCAGCTCGGTGACAATCCTATTAAGAAAACACTGCGTGTTGTTAGTGTGACGCAAATTGCCTACAAGTAATCTGGCGGCTCTCCAGGCATGGCTCAAGGTGATGAGAGCAACACAAAGGCGCTAAGTTCCTGTTGGGATCGATACCAGCATATTAAAGGTGGAGGGCGCGTAGCTCCCCTGTTTCATGTGCTATTTCGCAATGAAACTAAATAAAGATAATACTTACCGGGGAGGAAAAGTAATGCCAGGCCAACAAAGGAGGGAGATCGCTATCAGAGCTCTCGTCACCCTTTAGCCAGACGCCCTCAGCAGGCGCAATCACTTCTGAGATATGTCGTGAAAAAAAAACTGGCTCCCCTGGCAACATTAATACACCGAGAGACGCAAACAGGCACACACGCCCGCGCACATGCACACCCTCTCTGAATACTATGGTGTAAAGAAGGAGACTGTCAACACACCCGAGGTACATGACGAAAAAAATTACTGGGAGTTTCATTTTCTTCCTTTTCTTTTTGTCTGGACAGTGAGCTTTCATGCATTTTCCTGTAACTAGGGAATCCAAAGAGAACTCCCCCCAGCCCCCCTAGGCCCCCCTGACCAGAACGTAGAATTGTGAGAGAGCTGCCGGGCAGAGAATTCTATCACAGGTCAGCACTTGCATTACAAAAAGAATTACAGTTCATATCTCTGTAGCGGCGTGCGTGTTTCCCTTTGTATGCAGCTCTTGTTCGCTTTTTTATCTTTTAATGCACCCATTCGTCTCATTGTCTCACTCTGTGGCAGAAAAAAATAGGAGCGTTCTATTTCCTCACAAGGGCGAATAAATCATAGATTCGCTTCAGAATCCTTCAGCGCACCTTCATTTAATTTGTTCTAAATCCACGTCTCAAGCCAGCGGTCCAAATGTTTCATCGGCTCCTCGCTCGTGCCCGGTTGTTTCTCTGGCAACAAAAGGAAAGACAAAGAACGATAAAGACATGTGGTATCCAAGACAGCAGCAATGAGGCGGCGCGGCGCAACGCCGGTGGTCAAAGATTTCCTCAAATGTCGCCGGGCCGACGCAGGAGAGATCAAAGATGTTGTTTTCCAGCAAGTGATGAATGCATGAAAATGTATAATTCAGCAGCCGGCACTCCGCTTGGCACCGGGTTGTGAACTATTTGGAATAGCATTGATTTCTGCATGAATTGCAAACCAAATCAGGCCTCACAACAAACCCACACTGAGCTGTCCACCTCCACAATTGTGAGAAAAGTGCCAGAAGGACCTCCGGAGACTCCATGGCAGGACATACTGTCTGTCCATGATGCAAGAGTGGCACAGATCTTGCAAGGAATATTGATGGAGTTTGGAAAGGACCTTAGAAACTGAGAGAGCTCCAGAGGGCTCCAGTCCAAAAAAGAAAAAAAACAATGAGGACAAACACACACGCACATGCATACAAACACACACACACACACACACACACACACACACACACACACACACACACACACACACACACACACCTCTACCTACCCCTCCAGCCCCCACTAATCCAGGATGAGACCACACACCAAGGGACATCCGCACATACACACGTGCAAACAGAGCAGCCACTTTTAGCAAACACGCAAACTGTGATGGGAGGCGTCACACACACACACTTCACATGCACACACGCACACACACACTCACTGACTCCTGTCAGGAGAGAGTCGGCAGCAATCCGGTCCCACCCTGACCCGTAACCGCAGCGGTGGCGTCACGTCGAGACAAGTGAGGGAAAATCCTGCATATTAATGCGGCGTTGTTTAATATTTATCAAGCTCCGCCCCCTGGCAGCCCCGCAGAGCAGGCAGGCAGGCAAGCAGGCGGCGGCCTCACCTCTTTGTTTGACACTGATGCAGATGTTTTGAGCATGAAATTAGATTTGTCACCGTCACTGGGAACACACACACACAAAGACAGTGTCCAATTTGTGCGTGTGTGTGTAGTTCCAATTCAGACGTGGCTCAAAAGTGTGTGACGTGTTGTTGTCCTTAGACGAAACTTGGCGGCTTGCGAGTGGCAGAAAGAGAGAGAGAGTGAGGCGGTGGGGGTGGAAGGAGGGAGGGAGGGATGGAGGAGGAGGGCGCGTTGGTGGCAGCTTTGTTTCCAAGCCTGTAATTGAGTCTTAATTGAATTGGCACTAACAGAGGGATAAACGGAGGGCGAGACAAAGGAGGCTGCAGCCCGTCGGCCTTTGTCGCCACCGCGGCCCGACGATGGAGGGGAAGAAGGGAGAATCTTATCTTACCTCAACTTGTCTCACAGATAAGATAAGATGAATCTTTTTCCAAATGTATCTGTGAGACCTAGATTTAATCTGTGGCTCCTCTCACTCTCTCCTTATCTCTTGATTTGTTTATCCATCGTTTGGTTGCTTCTGTGCTCCAGAGTGACAGTGAGGAACTAAGTGTGTGATCAGTAAAGTATTTCTGGTTCTGATAAACTTAGATAAACTAAGATAGGAGGGATGTAGGGTTGGTTCCATTTTGCGGGACAAAAAAAAAAAATCCAAATTTCAAACAAACAGCGCTGCCAGACACACACGGAATTGCAGATTTATGGGAAACTGAATTTTGATCTGCACAAATGTTATCTAGCATTAGCAGAAGTTAGCAAACAGCTAAAGGGTGAAAACAATATGTTGGTGTCAGGGAGTGGAAATATCACACGGGATTTCATCCCTCTCTCTCTCTCTCTCTCTCTCGCTCTCTTCCTCTCTCTCTCCATTCTCTCTCTCTCTCTCTCTCTTTCTGTCATACACACACACACACACACTGACCCCATCACACACACCACCTCACTCTCTGGCTGGCTTTTACAGTCTCTCCCTCCTCGGCTGCTCGGCTCATTGATAGGAACGGGGTGACGGCCATGCTGGAGCTCTGCTGGTAAACAGTAAACACAGCAGCACATCCCATAATACACCCCCACACTCACACACACCAGCATGTGAGAAAAGGTTAAAATGCTTCTTTTTATTCTGCCGCTTACATCGTACCTCATATCTTTGCAGATAAATATTTCATCACATACATTACACAAGTTACCGAATAAATACATATTTTATGAAATCGTGAAATCATCGAATGAGTTTTTAATAATTAATTTTGAAATATTATATTTAGTTTTATTGTGTAATAATATTTTTTTATTTATTCTTAAGATGGACCTGTGAGTAATTTTCCCCTTTTATAGATATTTTTAGCATCACATAAAAAAAGACAAATTGTATTTTTCCATTGACATATAACAACAACAAAAATACCCATATTGTGTCTACATTGATGCAGCACAAAACTACTGTGATTATAACAATTGTTACTCCTGTATCTATCAGTGCTACAGCACAAAGTATCACCGTTTACGTGTTCTTTTGTGTAAATCTGTGTTTGTGTGTGCGTGTGAAGTTTTACCTTTCCGACTCAGTGGTTTCAAGACTCAGTTGTTCGTTGTCATCAGCCTAACACACACACACACGCACGCACACTCACACTCACACACACACATACACACACGGCTGTTCCGTTGTTGTGCAGTTTGCCATATTGACAACAAGCTGCAATTTCTCCTCCATCAATTATATTGATTACTTCAGGATGAGTGGAGGTAATGAGCTTCAGTGTTCTTTCTCCCGTCCTCCCTCTCTTCCTCCCCTCCTCCCTTCCTCTCTCCCTCTCCCTCTCTCCCTCCCTCGCCCCCTCCCCCTCCTTTTCTCACTCCCCCGCTCTCCCGCTCTGCGCATGTAACATGGCAATGATTTTCTGATTAACCCTGTTAGCTGTCGGGGTTCACCCACGCGGCGGCGCAGGGGCCGGGTGCCGCGTGGGCGGGATGATGGAGGGATGAGTTCATCATCGCGCCCATGGGCGGAGGGATGGAGTGATGGTTTCATCATCTCCAACGGTGCCGCGCTTTGGCGGCTCTTGTCAACGGGGGGGAAAAACGTGTTGTTGTCATAGAGTGCAGGGGTCAGAGGTCAGAGGTGGGGAAATGAGAAGCAGTGACATTCATGCTCGGTGGTGCTTAGCAACACCAGCTTCAACCTCTATCCACCCGTTCATCCATCCACCCATCCGTCCATCCATCCATCAGTCACTTATTTCTGATGTCACATGACCTGGCTCATCAACTTCCTGTGTCCTGCGTTCCAGGCGGCGCCGACGACAACCTGATCGAAGGAGGAGAGATGAAGTTTTTGTGTAAACCCGGAGCCAGGAACATCACTGTCATCTTCCAGCCTCTGCTCAGGTGCCCACACACACACACACACACACACACACCACACACACACACACACACACACACAGAGAGAGAGTCACATGACACCAGCGGTCTTTTGGCACGATAAGAAAAAGAAGTTTTTGCATATTTTGTCATATCTTTACAACTCAGCCCGGACTCCCTTGCGTGACTGTGCTAACACGGAAACACGGATAATCTCACGGAGCAGATCTGATACGGCAAAGCCCCCGTGGCACCTGGCAAGCTCCGCCTCCAGCTGCGTTTCCGGGCAAAACGAATTTCCCCAATTTTCCCGCCAATTTCTCCTCCTGCGTGGCTGTTCTACACGCGTGTTTGCCGTGAACTTCAGTCGTAGAAGCGATGTTTTCCACGTCTGCAAACACGTTTCCGGCCGGAACGCGTAGAATCCGGGACGTGAGTCAATACCAGTAAAACGCAGACTAACCAGATTAGCGAGGCTCCTCCATCGATTTGATTCCTTCTAGCGTCGGCCGAGCGATCGTAAATTAAACCTGATGCCGCGCCGCCCTTTTGTCCGTGCCAGGCCTCCGTCCGTCCCGGCGGCGTGGACGTGATGCGTTGTGACTGCGGCTCCTCCAAACGGGGGGAAAAAGCGGGGGGGCGTCCCGCTGGATTTGCCCAAATCTAATATTGGCCAATTTAATTAGAACAGCCTTATGCAGTGATACATGACTCTCTAGGATCCATTAAAGCGGGGTGCGGGGGGAGCTGAGGAGGGCTTCCCACCCCCTCACACACACACACGCACGCCTGTCAGCCATTTAAACGTCATGCTATATAGGCTTTAATGCACTGAGGCAGGATGTTTGCTCGGCGTTCAATTTCTTTATCTCCCAAAATGGCACAAACATACATAAGTGCCATAATCTCATCTATGCATCAGATACATGATGCATCACACACACACACACAAGCAGGAATACACACCCCAGAATAAAGGTTAAGGGGTCAAGCCCCGCAGGATGTGTGTGTAGATGGCGTTTCCGCCCAGATCCATCAGATCTGCTCTGGTTCTTCATCACGTCTCGTGCTCACATGCCAGGTCTGCTTTGGATCGCTGCATCGTGTCCTATAGCGGCTGAGAGGGCCTGAATGTACGTGTGTGTGTGTGTGTGTGTGTCTGTGTGTGTCTGTGTGTGTCTGTGTGTGTATTTGTGTGTCTGTCTGTGTGTGTGTACTTTTATGGTCGCTTATACTGCAGTGTTCATCTGTGTGTTTTTGTCCCAATACTCAGCTGCAGTTA
>OMPJ01010954.1:0-12526 GCA_900312935.1 Carapus acus
GCTGCCATCTTCATCTCCATCTCTATCTCCGAGCAATTCCTTAAGGAGGATTTCCTCCGCAGCGCTGAACAAATCCAAAGGGACGATACACGCCGGAGGATATTTGAACTCAGACGGCAACGATGGCACCGAATGGAGAAAGTAAAGATAAAACGTTGTTATCGCTGTGTCATATCTTGGCCTCCAGTGAAGGCTGATGGCAAGCCGAAAATTCTCTTCACGTGTCTGGTAGTAGTTGTGTGCTCGGTGGATCGCTGGGAAAGATGTCACGTGTTGGCCCTCAGACACGGTCCATCAAAGTAATATACTATAGTGATAAGATAGAGTAAGTACACAGCTTTGTTTGAGCCAATCAGACGTATGTCTGACTATCCGTCTGTCCAATGGGAGCCCAGTCAGAGAAGCAAATGTGACAGAATACTACCAAGCACAAACATGATCTTGAGGGGCACTTCAACATTGTGCAATATTTGCCATACGGTGCCCGCTGCTGCACTGCACCTGTGATGACAAACGTTTTGTTTGTCTTTAGTCCAATTTAAATGTTAAAGCAAACATTATCATGCACCAATTTGACAGGATGAGTCCTCAAATCGCCCCCAGGCTAAGCTACCAGCCCAAACCGGCCCAAACCAGCATTTTAAAATGCACTCAGGTGGCGAACCCACTGCGACATTAGCCAAGTCACCAGCTGGCAGAAATTTGGGAACTATCTCGTTTATGCGGTCAAGATATCGTCACTGTTGTTGGTCTGCCTGCCACTCGCTCCGTCTCCATCATCACCTCATACGCAGAGTGGCGTTCAATTCAGCGGCCACGTTACTGTGACAAAGGGCGTAACGTCCATGTCTGAAGCCGTTTACGTAAACTTGAATGTCGTCAGTAATAGGAAAAGGAATTTGAATCGTCTGCTGTCATTAGCAACGATTAAAATTTCGCTTTGGTCAGCAGGCACAGCATCCGAGCTAGTGCCACCCAAGACGACAGAGCGAGACTCAACACCGTGGTTATCCACGAGGATGGATTAAGGTCTAGACGGTCGTTTAGGTATGAGGAAAACATGAATTTGCAACACCATCTTAGCTAATCCATTTAGCCTTTCTTACCTTTTGTGGGAGCTCGCCGTAGCAGAGCAGGGTTAAGAAGCAGCAGAGCAGGGCCCGGCTCCTCACGGTCCAGTCCATGTTTTCGGGCCTCACCCGGAATACAGAGCGGCTTCGGACGGTTAAGTCCACATAGGACTACATAGAAATATACATTTGGCCCGTAGCCGACTGTGCGAGGAGGAATTGCATCCACGTTGAGAGCTACGTTGACGGCATTGGGCCGACAGTGGTAGGAATACTTCTTCCTGAAATGAAAGCTGTGGGCCGGACCGCGGCGAAAGACTTCCACACCAGTGAGAGGAGGAGTGACGCAAAGCCAGGGTGGACCAATCATAGCTTAGATATGGGTGTGGACCAATCACAGCTCAGATTGTGCTACCGGATGCAGTATAAAGTACTACCGGAACACGCGTCCCCCACTCAGACAGCGAAGATGCAATTCTCAAACGCACGCTGTATTAAATCTAACTTAGTTTGCTAAACAAAGTGAGCTAATAAATTAAGAATGTCGTATACGATCCAATAGGCGTCACGTAGATAAGTATGGCGATTTGCCGCTGGGTTCGAATTTTCGAAAGATGGGTGCAATCTCTGCGATTGTATAGTGCGACGGTGCTCCATGTGGCCGGCGGCATGGCGAGGTAGGCCGCTCCTTGGAGACGACCCCGAGGTAACAATCTTACGTGTCGCGGAAACTATTTACTCTGTGAAGTGACAGAATATCCTTAATTTATCATTTTTTGTTTTCACATTTGATAAGGCACTGGGGTTGCCGCATCTCCGAGGTGGTGCCCGTGTGGCTCGGCCCTCAGACGGAGCTGGGAGATGATTGCAGGTATGGGACGCAGAACCACTGCATGTGCTGTGGCGATTTACAAATGAGGTCCGGAAGTGATGATTTTATTGCGTTAGACTTCTGATGATGAAAATGAAGTCACAAACATCCTGATCTAACCTTCCATAAGCTGAGTAGAGCAGTGCAAGTTAAAGCAAATCTCATTGGAGACTTCTCTGAATTTCAGGGATGGACGTCGCCATTTCCGTGGAGTCACAGCAGAGTAAGTGGGTCTGAATAAGCTGTAAATGCGATTCGAGAATCATTTGTCTTTCTGTGAATACATGAATAAATATTTTTCTACACTCCATCCTGTGTTTGCCGTTTCCTTGCAGTCTTTCCGTAAATGCACTATACTTGCATCCAAGTGACCTTGTGTGTGGTCACGAGGGTCAGGAAGCGTGCAAGAACATAGCATGGCTTGTAATAACTGGGGTCTCTTGGCTGATACACCCAAGTTTCTCTTTTAAAGCAAGTCACATTCTGGAAACTGAGGAAATGTGCGATTCCATACAGTGAAAGGTCACACAAGCATCCCACTCCAACCTTCAAGCAAAAGTCTTGTTTTTTTATTGATCACAATGATCAAGAACGAGTCTGACATCACTGAACACAACAGCAATGTTTGTTTTTCATCACTGCAAATGAACAACACCAAAGAACTTTGAGAACAATGGGCATGTGTCAGCCGACAACACTGATGGCACCAAACACCGACTCTCTCAATCCTCAACTGATGCGGCAGATGAGATGGCGCACCGAGTAGGAATGTTTTCTTTGAAAAGGCACTTTCTGCCTCATTCACTTTTGTCAACATGTATTTGGATGTACGACAGAAAAGTAACCAGTGAGACATCAGAAAGTCACCAAAAATTCCCTTTGCAGCTCCAGAGTGTAGAACGAAATAAATATATCCAAAAATTAATAAAACATTTGGCAGAGCGTGTCCTCATCAAACAATATGGCTAAACCTTAAATAATATGGCTGATATTCAGCGTTTTAAGTTATCAAAACAGGAAGTTTGAAGGTCTCTGCTGAAACTTGAGGATTGCTCTTTTACATATACTCTGTCGAACGGGATTTTCATACATCCAAGAATGCTACGCGTGGTATTGTGGGCCTCTTGAAACACAACCACGGCCATCCAAACATGATCTTTGAGTCAAGGATCCAGGAATTACCATCAGAGCAGAGTCATCCTTTTCCCGTTAGTAACGCAGACATTATCCATTAAACCGGACTGAAAAATGGCTTTTGCAATTAAAAGCAGAGACGTCCCGTAACCTTGCGCGTCTGAAACGAAAGAGCAAAGAACAAGTGTTGCTTGAAAGCACGATGTGAGCGAACGAGGTCGTCCTTGCACTGCTGGCGAGCTGCGTTTGTTTTTGTACATTCAATCAGCCCCGCTACGACGACGAAATGCGGTGTTTACAGATACCACTTTAGCTTCCCTCTCTACGTCGGTCCATCAATGACCAGAGCGGCATCCAGCGATTTCAAAAATCACAACATCCGTGTTGAAGTTGTCACTCTGTGCCCGTCCATCTCTGTGGAGCAGTTGAGTGGATTGAAATTGACCTGGAATGGTTGATGGACACAGTGCCATTGATCCGTTTGCATATAGGTGCCGAGCAGCGGGCACAGGCAGCGGTGTGAATGGGTGTGGGAGGTCCTGCGTTGGACCCCCCACCCCTCGAAAGCCACTCTGTGAGACCAGCCTCGTATTTCAATCACTTTCTTCAAGCCACTGCTTGGGCTCACGCACTTGCGTTGAGAATTTAGCGATGACAAACCACTTAAATTAATCGCACAGAAATGTAGAGCGGAGAGAGTTTGTGTTTGGAGGTTGCAATACGTCAGTCCAACCTTTCAGAGAGTGGAACCTTGTAGATCTCCCTCTGTTTCAAAAAGGGGCCAAAGATGAAGGAGAGCCAACGTCTTCCTCACGGTGACCTCAAACTAGAGCAGCCAGCGGTAGAAAGTGGAATATGGGTAAAACAAACCGGTGACCCCAACCCATGGTTCCTTTGGGAGACTTGCAGTATTGCCATGGTGATAGGATGTCCCTCAGCGTGCACCGGAAACAGGAGTCCTCACATGTCCTCAGTGTCCGACGGTTCAGGGTCCTTCAAGGCATCGTTTGTCACAGTAACCAGTTTGGCATTTGAGCGTGTGTCCATGGCTGAGTGCATTATGGGTAGCCATATATCATCCATGTTTGGCATCACAAATATTTTCTGCGGGATGACAAAGATGTAAGGACCAAGCAACACAACCCACAAAATACAGCTGTCTTAGGTGAAAAAGTGCATCATCAGCACTGGAACTCTGAGAACTTAACAATGATCTCAAGAATCCTGGCCTGTGTGTTGAACACGCTTGCTCCTGCCTGTGCCCAAAGCAGAGCAGAGAGTGGCCAAGCATGGAAGCACAACTGCCTGGGGCGGAGTCAGGCGAGACAAATCGGCAGTCTGACAGCGCCCTGGGCTAAAACGGCGCCCTAGGCCAACGAGGCACGCATGGGCCTGTTGCCGCCATGGCTATTTATGAGGAGCAGCAAAACAATGACAATAGCAAACGCTGCTTTGATGTAGATGTTTGTGAGCGGCCATAAATAAAATTTTCCCCTGGTTTCCTCCATAATTTCGCTCCTGTCTTAAACCTTTGACCTTCTTAAGTAGACACACAGAGGTTAAATACCGTTGCATTACTTGTGGTTGTTTTTTTTGTTCACAGTAAGCTACCTATTTGCACAGTAGCCATTTAGCTTTTATCGTGCTATTTGTCCTTCTACCCTCAACATGTACCTGGAACTCTTGATCCAATTTCTTCTCGATCCAGTCCGTCACATGGGCGAGAGTGACCTCCCTCTCGCCAAGTTTGGGCCTGGCTTTCAGCTCCAGGTGAGGTGGACTCCGGAAACCATACCTGAAAGGTATTGTTTAATTATGGTTGCATCAGACTGTATTAAATGACATAATTCGTACAATTGCACCAGGTCGTTGTTACAGTTTTTTTTAACCTTGGCAGCCAGATCTGCAGCACGAATAAAATAAAACTGTCTTTAGATGATAGTGACATGGTTTTGTTGTTTATTTACTTGCTTTTGTTGTACTTAGCACTGTCATTACTGTACTCTGCTAATGCTAACACAGATTTGATAGGCGTTCCCCCCTCGCTAGGCCCGTATTTGTCCAGCAGATGGTGCTGTTTCGTCTTGCCACACCGGTTGCTGGGCATCTTTCCCCCACGACCTACCATATCCTGTCCGTGGGGGGCGGTGGGATGTTGACAGCCAGAGTCCCGCGGCACTCTTGCACTTCCACGGTGAGGAGCAGAGGCGTATTAGATACCTCCTCCATCTTCTTCTTAATGAACTCTGTCTCGGTGGCTTTCTGGAAGTACTTTGACTTGGCAATCTTGTCCACAAAGCGCATAATCTTGCTGGGTCTGTGGCCTCCCACATAGCTGTGTGAGCAGAGAGTGAGGATGGAAGCGAGGAGGAGGAGGAGGAGGAGGAGGAGGAGAGGAGTGAGTCAGGTTCATATTTTATTCATAACGCCATGTTGCTGCTCAGCGCCCACAATGGAGGAGAGTGACCCCTAGCTGCACCACATCAGCATTTCGCTCTCCAAATGTGAGGACTCGGGTGGGCGCTCGGGCAGGCGAGTGGACGGAAAACACT
Source organism: Carapus acus (assembly GCA_900312935.1). Classification (NCBI taxonomy): domain Eukaryota; kingdom Metazoa; phylum Chordata; class Actinopteri; order Ophidiiformes; family Carapidae; genus Carapus; species Carapus acus. The sequence continues at coordinate 5,628 of OMPJ01010954.1, forward strand.
AAATATTCCGTCCGACACGGCAAATGCAAACGGCTCCTCCATGTGGTCTCCGTTGTGGCTTACCCCTCTCCTCCAGGCACGACGGCTTTGTCAGCGAGTAGTTCGGGGGGATCCTCCTCATCCGATGAGCCAGCGCTCGATGACTCTTCGTCGCTGTCGGCCAGGCAATACGTCCGAGGCCTGGGGCCTGACACACACACGCACAAAAATCGCATCACACATCGCCAGGGGGCAACCAAGCCTGAGTGGGGATGAAACGTGGCAATATCTGGAATTTCTGACTCACCAGCGTGAAGATGGATCCGTTGTGCGTCCGGAGAGATCGGTGGGTAGATTTGTGAGAAAGGAGGGGAAGTAGGAGACAGGAAAAGCAGATCTGATGTGAAATATGTCTAAAGACACTGTGCGACACCAACTGGCTTGGACCACAAATGGTGGAAGTCATTTCTTGTCGCCAAGGAGAAAGAGTACAACGCAAAGAATAAGCCAAGTTCTTTCCACACGTGTCTTTAACTCGGGAGATATCGGAGCAAAAGCAGTAACCGGAGAGAATGCTGATCGTATTTGAAAGGCTCACCACTCTTTCCCATGCTCCCCGAGCCCCTCGCCCTCCTTGCCCAGGCGGGCCAGGTTCATTTTGGTCTCCAGAGTCATGAGGAAGGAGCCGATGTAAGAGATCTCCAGATCAAACCACAGGCCTGGACACACACACACACAAACACACACACACGCAGGCAGAGAGAGAGTGTGAGATATGAAGGGCTCCCTCAGAAGGCACGCCATTCATGGAACAAGAGGCCCACACAACGCTCTCTTTGACCACGAGTCCGACCGTCCACGATGACCCCCCGAATCCCTTGATGACCTTTGTGGAGCTGCCGGGAAGCAGCCCCTTCTCTAAAGTAATCACAGAGAGGTCGCCGTTGGGACGCGTCCGGAAGGAGACACTGGAGACAGATTCCGGTTTGTGTTTCCCGTCTGTTTGCTCGGTGCCTCCAAACTGCCACGACGGAGCCCTTCTCACACTTTCCTCCTCTCCCTCTCCCAATTAAAGCAGTTTTATTGACTAGATAGGTGGCCTGAGGTGTTTGTTTAAGACTGGGCTGAACACAACAGCACGCTCTCTAATTCCCTCCATATTAACTTATCGGACTGATTTCGCTGTGGATTCTTCAGCATTTCGATAGCACTAAGGTCCAGCAGGCAGTCAGACGACCAAGTCCTCCTTTAAGTTCTTACAAAAGCAAGAGAGATCCAACGTGAAGTGTCCAAAGTGTGTCCACAGACCTTCTCCCCATTTCATCAAGAGCCATTGGGGCTGTGCTTAGCACCTACATCTAGTTTTTAGGTAGGTTCACTACGACTGAACGTGCTGCAAAAGTGCCGACTCAGCTTTGGAAAGGAGGCCGAGAGGAGCGTGTCACACATCTGCCTCTGGAGAGAAATGCTCTCGTCCCCATGCCACCTTCGTCCCAAACCGGCCACCTTAGCTAGGACGAACGTGAGCGAACACGTCTCCGAGGTGTCCCAGCGGCTCCTTTGTCGGGACTGGTCGGAGGGAGGGAGATTTAATTACGTCTGGGGCACACGGGGGAGACAGAGAAAGTTCAGAGGAGAACAAGAGAGGGCCGGAGAGGTCGGGGGAATCGTCTCCAGTGAGGCGAAATGGGTCCAGGCGACGGAATTAGAGCGTGTCCCACTATTTCTGGCAGAGAATAGGCCGGCTAAAAACAAGCGATGGATGAGGGGAGCAGTTGGACGGTCGTCTCGTCCTACCTTGGTGGTCCACGGACGGTTTGGAGGCATGAAGAATCTGAGGGATGGAGCAGCCCATGTCCAGCTCGGTCAGCGTCAGCTCGTTCATGACATATGGCAACTGTGGGGGACAGACACTTAAACCTTCAGTCAAAATTAGACAAGTCTCTCAGCCTCTGATCTGCGTTTGGGAGGATTTCTACCCACCCTGATCTTGCTGAGCTTCATTTGGATCTTTTTCGAGACAACATCGGCCCAATACTTTTCTCCCAGGAAGTCCCAGAATATTCTCCCGAGGAAGGCGTTGACCCAGGCATCGGGCTCCACAGCGTCCGGGGAGCTCGTGAGAGCCTAGCAAGGATGAGACAAATCTCATTTCCAAGTCACCTCGAAAGAACTAACTCCTTATTCAGCAGTTTTCGCACCTTTTTGGTGGATTTGGGGCTGCTCTCCGGGCTGTGCCCGGGGCTGTCGGCGGCGGTCGGGCTCCTGGCCGCCGCCTGCGGGCTGACGTACTTGGCCATGTAGATGTGATAGTCCAGCAGCATCTTCTGCCTCAGCCCTCCAGCAGAGGGAGCCGAGGGGAGATCTCTGAGGCGAGGCTGGGGCGGGTTGGGCTCCTCCAGGCTGCCCCGGCTGCTGCTCCGGCTGTCGTCCTCCGCGCCTCCGACCGATTGGGTGCTGCCGCTGCGGCTGTGGGAGGGCCAGAAGGCTGAGGGAGGGAGGGAGGGAAGAGGGGGGTAGAAAGGGTGAGGACAAATATGGGGAGCAGAAGCTTCATTTTTCTAGTAATCCTGTTGATCTCACTCTTATCCTTCCCCCTTAGAACATGCTGCTATGGAGACATGGTGCCATGTTGCCTTTAGAATCAAGGCTTCTCAGGTGCGGCTTCGTATCCCGCAGCCGCCAGCTATTCTGTAATACACTGCTTTAGCTCTGTGCATATAATCCCGCTGACCCGCTAACAATCCAGGTTCAAGCAAAGATGCGATAACAGGGCGGCGACAGGCTCCAAAGCCTGGGATCTGTGGGCCGTTGCGCGAGCGAGTACCTAGGGGGGGCGACGGCGAGACGGAGAGATCCAGCCGCGTGTTCTACCCACCACTCTTGCAGATGCCGGCCAGGCTGCCGCTTTTCCCTTCCGACTTCACCCTGGATGCGAGCAAGAACCTGCGGAACCATTCCTCTTTCTCCCGGCCGGTCCGCCCGAACAGGTAGATAGTCAGGCTGCCCCCGCCGTAGACGGGCCTCTTGGATTCCTCTCCACCGCGTTGTGCGTCCACTTTTTCGCTCTTGTCCATTTTTTCCAGCCTCTCATCAGATCCGGCTGGTTTCTCCTCCCCTCCTTCCGCTTTCTCCCCCTGGGCTTTGGACATGAAGTCCTCCTGCTTGGCCAGCTCAATGCAAATGGGGTACTTCTTGTTCCATACTCGTTTTCTGGCCAGGCTTTGTGGCACCAGGTAAATCTGGTCACACACACATACGCACACGCATCATGGATAGTCAAGGATCTGTGGAGCATTGAACGTGACCCTCTGGCACAAATGTGTGTGACCATACAAGAAAATACTACTCCTCACCTTGCTGTCGCTCAGGTCGTAGATCTTCTGGCTGATGTAGGTGACATCCAGCTTGGGCTCGTTGTGCGTGGCCCGGCGCGAGATGTTTCGGTTGGGTTTGGACAGACGCAGGACAGAGCCCTCCAGCCGGACGTAGACGGAGTGGGTCAGGGTGGCATGGTACATCTCTGGGTCATAGCTGTGGATCTCATTCATCCAGCCCTGAGTGTTTGTGGGGACAGACAGGAAATAGACTCTCACTGGCGACGGCTGAGAAATAAGCCGCACTCAGAAAACCTTTCACAGCTTGGCGGGAGTTTAAAGGCGAGCAGCGGGAGGTCGGGAGGAGGGTTTCAAAGATGTGCTGCTGTCATCTGAAAGCACAGCTGTGGCCGTCTCTGGAAACGGTCGCTGGAGCAGCAACATCTCAGTGTGGTGCTGCTGCTCCCAAGTGTGGCGGTACACAATTCAATTCTCGTCCGAACCCCTGCTCCACTAGTCCCCGGGGAGCCTCTGTGTGCAAGGCCAATTGAATTGAAACAACAAGGGAAATTTAAAGGCAACTGGATGTTAACATGTCCGCAGCCAGAACATAGAGCCAGAAACAGGATACAGCGGTAAAGCTACCCGATTCCTGCTCAGTGGTGAACTGCTGAAATAACATCTGAAATAACCAAAACAATTAGCTTGGCTCGGGAATGTATCAATGTGTGTGTGTGACACTGTGCTTGTGGTGTCTGACTGTGTGTGTGTATGTATGTGTGTATGTATGTATGTATGTACCTGTATATTTATGTTTGATTGGATCATGTATCATGTACATGTATGTGTGTACCTGATCTGTATTTATTTCTATGTATGTATGTACAGTATGTACTGTATATCTCTGTGACTCCAGACGTATCGTTTTTGATACATGATGTTTTGAGCCCCCCTTTCTCCCTGAAAAACTCCTTTTATACAATTAGATACATGTAGTGCACGAATAATCCACCAGATATCATGTTTGACCCGTTGTGTCAAACATGATACAATTATAATATGTCCATTATAACATATACATATCATGTATGTAATATGGGTAATAAATACATGATTAAATACATGAATAATACAATATATCTACATACATTGAATATTACATTTATTATTATCATTATTATTGTTGTTATGCTTTTAATCATCATTATTATTATTATTATTATTATTATTATTATTATTATTATTATTATTATTATTATTATTGTCATCATTTGTATTTTATTTGTAATTATAATAATGCTATGTATATAATTACAAAAACATTTTGTATATGATATGATAAAGTATAAAGACATTTGTAAAAATAAGTTTTTTGTTTTCAGAGGGACCAATACAGGCTCTTCTCTGGAATTTTCTGTCAATTATTTAATGGTTTGGGCTTCACAGGGATATTCAGTATGTATATGTGCATGTGTGTGTGTACCTGTATGTGTGTATCCCTATAGGAATGTGTGTGTGTGTGCATGTATGTATGTATGTATATATATATCTGTCTATAAAGTATGCGTGTATGTGTATCTGTGTGTGTGCTCATAGTGTATGTATGTACAGTACGTATTGTATGTATGTGTGTGTACGAACATGTGCATGCATGTGTCTACTCACACATGTATGTATGTACTGTATATATGTGCGTGTGTGTATTCATGTGTATTTATTTATTGACACACACACACACATATACATCTACATGTGTATATATGTGTATATATGCATATATGTGTGTATATGTGTGTATTTGTGTGTATGTTTGTATGTATGTTTGGATCTGTGTATGTATGTATGTATGTATGTATGTATGTATGTATGTATGTATATGCTTATTTTTTTTAGGCCACTTATATTTGTTTACGTCTCCCAGCCTGGTTACAGATCTGACCATCAAGATTCCACAGCCCATGGAACCCTGGCATGTTCTATCTCACCTTGAATATACCCGGTTCCTTAATATCCAGCTGGGCCATGTTCCATAGCTCCAGCCTGTCCCTCGCCGCTCTCGTTAGGTAGGAGGAGCGTCGAGAGGAGGACAGCCATAGGACAAAGATGGCCAGAGCGAACCCGGCCACCATGCCCTGCACCACCGTGCACACGTAGGGCGGCACTGGCAGCACCAGGTACCAGTACACCAACTGGGTCAGAAAGACGAGGCCCGTCACGGGCACGGCCTGGACCTCCATCTCCAGCGTCTCCTCCCCCTCCCCCTCCTCCTCCAGCTCGCTGCACAGCCCGGTGCTGCCGGTGTGAGGCTGGAGGGACCCGGGACGCTCCCCGTCTGGCGTCTCCGTGTCGGTGCACAGCTCGAAGTCCTCGCTGTAGAGCTCGCAGAAGTCCTCGTCCTCCTGTCGGGCCACCAGGGCCGACATGGAGCAGCGGCCCAGGGTGAGGGAGGGAGACTTGGGAAGGGACGGGAAGGAGAAAAAGACAGAGTCTGGACCTTTGCCCTTGGGTGTCTCCTCCTCCTCCTCGGCACCTTCCTCCTCCTTGATGCAGTAGTTGTTGTTGTTGCCCTCGGCGTGCCCGTTGACCGCCATCACCGCGCTGAGCTCCGAGGCGCTGGAGGACAGCGATTTGGCTCGGTGGGTGCCGCCTCCCGCTCCTCCCGCTGCCGACTCGTCCCCCATGATCTTGCTGAAAAGCTGCAGGGGGTCGGACATCACCTCCGACAGCCGCCGCTTGGTGTCCTCTATCTTGGCCTCCACTTCTTGAACCTTGAAGAAAGATCTACCATCCGGGGACATGATGGGGGAGGACGGGGCCGTTTTGGAGTCTCCACCGGTTTGTCCCACCACCGCGGTGCCTGAGGATAAGCGGGGCTGGGAAAACTGCTTAAACAGCTGCATGTTGCGAGGCGGGGGACGCTGGGACGGCGCCATCTGCTGCTGCTGCTGCTGTTGGACGGTCCCGTCCTGCATCTCTGGCTTCGAAGTGTCGGTGGACAGAGATTTCACAAAAGACTTCATCAAGTGTCTGTGTCTCGCTTGTGGCGGCGGCACCGAGGCGGAGGACGGCAGGCCGTCTCGGGTCTCCACGTCGTTGGACAGGGACCTCACCAGGCTGAGGAACGGCTTGGACGAGGACAAAGCTGCAGACTTGCAAGGGGAGGAGGAGGCGGAGGAAGAGGGGTTCGTGGAGGGGCGCTCGCAGGGCCAGGAGGAGCTGACGGGAGGGGCGGAGCCTAACTGGGTGTGGGTGATAGCCACGGCCGGGGAGGACGCGAAGACGTCGGTGAGAGCTTCCGGAGGTGGCGCGGTCGGGACGGGGGACGTCTCGGGGAGCACGGCGGCACCGCATTCCAACATTAGCTCCTCCCTCGCCTCCAGGGCGGTAGCGACGGCGTGGTCGTGGTCGGCTACGTCCGGCGGTCCTCTCCCGCTCACTAGAGATCCGACGGGGACGCCGTAGAGATCCTCTTCCTCGTCGTCCTCCTCCTTCCCGAGGGCGGAGAAGTGGATGGTGATGGTGTCGCGAGAGAGGGAGCGCTGCACCTGCAGCCTGGGCCCGGGAGGGTGGCGAGGAGGTGGGCTGTCGGCGTGCTGGCCGCCG
>OMPJ01010956.1:0-13419 GCA_900312935.1 Carapus acus
CCCCTCAGCAGGGACCCGGCAATTTATTTTAGGGCCTTGGAGAGACGTGACAAATAACTTCTGGAAGATCAAATCTCTATAAAAAGCTGAACTCAGGCATAAATCTGAAACTGACACCTGAGCGCGTCTTCACCGCTCCGTCCGTCCCTCCGTCCATCCTCCGTCCCGCTTGCCAGCCATGTTGTTTTCCAAGAACACGCTCTCCCCTCGCCATAGGGGGTATTGTGGTTTGTCACACAATATTACATAAACCTCGTTGCGTAAGGAAACGTTATTTTTTAACCACCCGTCGCGCAAAAGCCGATATGCTTCTGGCGCCGATGATTTATGCGCTCGATCGCGACAAGGCCGGAGTTGATGAATGAGGTTCTGACACCGACGCCACGGGGAACTCTGGACAACTCTGGACAACACCGCGAGAGGGTTCGTACCTTTGACAGAGACCCGTTCTCTTCCACCAGCAGGGGGGCGCTGTTTTTGAACGGAGGCGGGCCTGCGTCCTTCCGGCACAGGCAGCAGAAAAGGCTGCGGAAGAGCCCTCGCTCCCTTGGCTTCTTGGACGGAGACGCAGCACCGGTGCCTGGGGGACAACAACACAGAAAACGTCAGGATGGGGACATTTTCATGGACACAAACGCTGAAAATGACCGATTCGATTTAACTTCATATGAGCAAAGAACCATTCCAGAGGCTGAAGTGTAGCAACTTAGCGTTGGATTTTGAAGTTGTGGTGGGAACTTGAGCACCTTCAGGAACTTACCAGGACCGGTTGCTATGCAACACAAAATATTGTAACATTTGTTTTATATTGTGTTTCAACACCTTCACACAGCTGATTAAATCCATTTCCTGGCGGGAACGAAGTCTTCTTGGCCCTCAACCACACACACACACACACACACACACACACACACACACACACGCCAAGACGCAGAGACACACACCCACACCCACACAGACACACCCAGACACAGTTAGAACATGGATGAAAATACATATGTCTATCTTGTGTTTCATTCAGTGTGTCTTCGGGTCTTGGTTATTTGGCACCGGCTGGAGGCCGAAACAGCCCCTCAGCTGGTGTGCGAGTGATGAGAGGTGATGGATGCAAGCAAAAAAAATAAAAAAAATCACTCACAAATTAGCTGTCAGCTGAATGCGGGAGCTGTCAGCTCACGCGTTACCGTGCCGCTCAGGCTACAACGAATGTGTTGCCTCGGTGTGGCGCCGTCGGCCGGCCCGCCCGTCTCGGGTTAGGGTCCGCTGTGACTGATGAATTGTTTTTCCTGCGAACGCTTCGCCTCTTTAGCGCGTGATGGAATTCTGCCCAAACCACGATCGGATGTACCCGGATCGCACGTGACCCCCTTTGCAAAGATGCTGCGGGGCCGTTTCTGTGATTGATGTTGTTGCCCTCACCTACAGAAAAAGCCCCGACAGACTCACAACACGTGAGGCAACATGGAGGGGTGGTTGTGAAATAACTCGCTCACCCTGTGAAGACGCTGACAGCCTGAATAACAAACATAAGGACGCCTGTAAACACTGAGACCAGATCAGCAGATTCACCTGGTCAGGACAAATCAAACTGGCACCAGGTACACGTTGAAGGCGCTCATAGAGTGTGTATCCTGGATTTCTGCATGTTGTACACACATATACATTAGAACCTAGTTTTTTGAGATCTGAAACATCTCTGGACCCATATTTTTGTTGGGGACATGGGCCGAAATCCGAGTTAGGACTGGTGACACCAGCGCTAGTTGGCTCTAGCACGGGTACGCACCATCTATGACCACATGGAATTCCAAGAAACAGGAAGTTCAGCATTGGGAGAATCCTTCAAGGCTCGTCATGGGTGGTTTGAGAACTTTAAGAAGAGAACCAACGTCCACAGGGTGGTGAGGCATGGAGAAGCATCTACTGCGGACATTAAGGCAGCGGAAGGATACGCCACACCTTTGGCTGTAGGTGTTGCTACAGGAGGAAGGATATATGTTCACAACAAGGGTTTAACTGGGACTAAATCCCATTCTTCTGGAAAAAAATGTACCGGACAAATCAACAGTTAAGTTTTCTAGTGATCTTTAATAACAAAAAATCGTTTGAGATACAGGCAGATTGACTTGCGAGCTCTGTCACAGAACAAATTAAACTCACATCTCAAGGTAGCACTGTACTTAGATGGTTCCGATGTTCTGTGTTCTTCTTTAGATCCCTAACATCCTTTTTCGGTAACATTCTTTAAGTTGCTGGGGTTCTAAATTTCTTGGATCTCTTGGATTTCTTAGATTAATAGATGAATTCAGTACTTCACTAGCCACCTAGCCACAGTGACTTCCACACTTTGTTTTGATGGAGGCCCTGGCCGTGGCGGGCGAGTGGTGCTGAGGGTGCTGAGGTGCGGAGACGTGGTTCCCGGAGCAGATCTTTTATATCTGACCCACTTTTGCCTTCATCCCCGATCAAATCTGACCCACTTTCGGTTGTTATTCTCGGGGGAGGTCGGGCCCGATGATTTCTTCATCGGGGCCGGCGCTGAAAGCGGACTGACCCCCCGGGGGAGCTGTAGCGGCGGGTCGGTCAGTCGTCGCGGCCTCGGCGTGCTTGTCGGGGGAAATTCTTCGCTGGGTCCTGAGATGAAAGGTGTGTGTGCAAAGTGGCGTGAGGGACCGAGGCAGGTGACGGCCGGAGCGCTAAACATCACGCCGCCCAATACATTACCACTTCTGACATTACACGGCCGGGGGCTAAAAATAGCGCCACCGTATGGGCTGCTGACAGCGTTAATGATGGCCGTATTTGTGCTGCGTACGGTGCCTCGTGCCTCACGCCGGGTCGTACGCAGGCACCGGCAAAGCTGCCCAGCGTCCACCGGGACCGGCGGGAAACGGGCAAATGGAGTGTTTACGCCGTGCAGAGGCGTGGTTAAACCAACTAAATCAAACAAGTGAAACCAAACACTCGGCTCCAAACCTCCCCCGATGCTCTACATTGCAAACGGCGACGTAAACACGGCCGCCAGCTGCCCAGACGGCCGCCGGCTCCCAGCGGCATGAGGTGAGCTCCAAATTTGGAGAGGTCACCGAGTGTCAATCAAGGGAACTTCTGAATTACTTCCATTTCTGTTTTTTCGCGGTCGCGTGCTCGCCCCAGAACGGTCGGGTGACCTGCTGCTGATCTACGGTCTGAGGGCCAGAAGTCACACGTTCCACCTTCTTCTGCCTGGAGACCGAGTCCAGCAGGCTGGAAACGCATTTGTACCGTTTCGCCTCCGTGCAAATGCAAAAAACCACGTCAAAACAGAAGCGTTTCGTTTCCAAACCACCTTCCCTGCACACTTCTCGCCGTCCTTTCTCGCTGACACGCTAGGCGGCCACCTGCGGTTAGCCAAAAACGTGAATGGCGTCACCGGCTGTGCAGCGCGGACGCACGTGCTGCCGCGTGCATGTAGATAGCGTCAGTTATCTGGATCCGACCTATATATAGAGAAAACACGCTGGGTTTACAAGGGCTGGACGTTTATCAGCGGGCCTGACTCGTTTTAACGATCATCACGTTATGAGGGGACTGATACCAGGACCAGGCCCCCCGTTCGGGCCTCTGCACAGGCCTCCTGGTGGCCATGATGAGGTTGGATTTCCCTGATTTTCGCAGATTTTCTGCCTGCATCGCGAAGACAAACCAGTCAATTAGCCCCCGACTCAGCTGTCGCCTTCCTCCCACGTTCCAGGCGCGTACCTCGCTAACGAGGTTGCGTTTTTTACCGAGGCGCGGCGTCGGCACGTTTCGCGCCGCGAGACGCGGGGCCCCCTCAAGACCACGCACGCCCAGCTGCTTCCATTCCCGCCCAGCCGCAGGGGGCACGGGGCCCGACGTGGCCGGCTACACACCAGCGACACGCGATACCCGCTTACAACCTGGCCTCTGGTTTCGTGCTGCCCTCCAGATCCGGAGGCACAGCAGGTTCCCAGCAGCCTAGCCAAGCCAGGCTCTGGACACCGACGTTCGCCGTCGGCCTTGGGGACAAATGATATCGGTTTATTTAAAGCTCAGAGTTACTGAGCTCATCGGATTGTTCGACATTTTCAGTTAAAGGACGACGGGGGGACATGCACACCATTTTGGACAGATTCCCTCCAAAATGTGAAACACACACTCTGAGGCTCATTTCGGGGTGCTGGCAGAGAAAACACAACACGATCCAGTGAAGTGGGCAACGGGTCAGTGCCACCCAAACATGGCGCCGTTCCTCAGTCTGGCAGCCAAAACTTAAACAAGTATTTTTTTAGCTTGTAGATGTCATTGCATGGCTTTGGTTTTCCTGCTGTATACATTTCAGTGTTTTCGGCCATGTTGTAAGTAGATATGATGCCGTTTTAGGGGTCAGGTGAAGTAATGAGTATCAAACTTCAAGGAAAGTGGCAAACTAAGGTAAGTGACTTCTAAAGTAAGGAAAGTTACGTAAGTTCAGTGATTTGTCACACTCCTGCAGTGGCAATTCAGTGAAATAAAAGAGGAGCTTACGACCCATCCATCCCCCCACACTCTCTCTCTCTCAGACACACACACACACACACACACACACAGTGGCCCTCTCTCTCTCCCTGCTGGAAGGCGGCCATGCCTTGGACTGCTGACCACTTGATCAGGAGTAGGAATAATGAACCCAAGCCTGAGCTGTTTATTTTTGGAAATGCTGCCACCCAGTGGTGACAAACTGAAACTACAAAAACGTCAATATCGCCATAATGTCGGTATTTCCTGCTTCGTGCCAACATGATGCCCACAAAGACGCATTTGAGGGTTAAAATTAGATATTTATATGCCGCCTGGTGTCTTTCTGTGTTAGTGATGGGTGTATGGAAAACGTTACTTCTTCTGATTACTTGAGATGTCAATGTAGCGGTGAACATGTATCACTTGAACGCAACACAGGTCACACCGAGTCCAAAGTAATGACAGTGGGTGATATTATGACACTGTGAGTAAAACTGGCTAAGTTAAATGTTATTGGGCATCAATTTCTGCGCAATTGCGAGAGTATTTCATTTTTTTCTCACGTATGTTTGCGAATATTTGTGATATTTACTGTTTTTGCGTCGTGTCTCACACGAGTAGTGATAAAATGGGAACAACAACACAGATTTTAAACAAAAATCTCACAGAGCCAAACCGTTGAGGTCCCTCAGCATAACTTAGGTGCTGAAGGATAAACTAAATGAAGGATGACGAATGACAATCCCCACTGTGTGTACAAAAACAGAAACTAACTTTGTCATCTCGCCTTAAAGTTTGACGCCCAACTGTCAGGGTGCCTGTACGGCTCGGCCCCGCCCCCTTTATCTGAACCCTTACCTTAACTTTACTAATCAATTCAGCACTTCTCATTAACTTTATCTCCAATTCGTGATCGAAGTTGTGCAATTTGGCGCATATTTTTGGCATGGAAGTTGCGTTTTCGTCGTAACCTGCGCGGAAGGCGCAGCGCGATTTACGGTCGAAACACGCCGAGAAGTCGAGGAGAAGTTCCACCAAAAGTCACCAAAAGTGTCCCAAACTGTGAAAATCCAACCGTGTACACTCACAAAGTCCTCCATTGACGTGCAAAGTTCGGCCAAACTCACCGTCCTCCGCCGCCGCCGCCGAGTCCTCCTCGTCCCGGCTGACCTGCGTGATGACCGCGGCCGAAGGCTCCATGCCGGCCCGGACCTCGGCGTCCCCGGCCGGGCCTCGGCGTCCCCGACCTGGACAACCACCTCCACAACTCACGGCCAAATTTTTATTTATATTTCGCCACTCCCTGTCTGAAGGCGCGCATATTTGGCCGTGAGGAGAAGTCGTCGGTTCCGGAGAGAATAAGCGAGCCGTAGCATTAGTCGGCGCTCGGAGGAGGTTCGCGGGTGAATATGCGCCGTTTGGTGAAGATTAATGAGTTTTTAGGAAGTTTTTGGTGAAAGAAGTTCATCAATGATTTCGGCTGGCTAACATGGAACAAGACGGTTTCAAGGGAGCCCGATTCTTAAAGCCACAATGCAGGATGTGAAATTTTTTGGAGTTATTCCTCAATTTCACTGACAGTAAAGACTTTCATTTGTACTTTGTTCTCTTATTCTAATTTACGACATTGTGTTTGGGTCTCGTTCCCATAACATTTAACGCTTCAAAAATTTAGTTTCTGTTGTCATTCCGCCAACCCACGCTGTTGAAATATAAAAAACTCCCTAATACGGTCACGATATGAATGTTTCGACAGTTACTCAAGACAAGCAGCGGTTAAGGAGTATTTGTGAGTTACTCTAGTGAGTCACCGCAGTGTGTACACATGGATTTAAACTTTGCAGAGCGGCCGTGGGCCCGGTGGGCCGCCTTGAAACCGACTAGGCGAAAGCGGAAGTGAGAGACGGATTCTGGCGCTCTCACCTCCGTAATGACTATAAACTATCTTTGGGTAGTAACGCGCATGTCCACGCGTTGGCGCTGTTTTGCTGTTTCTGCCACGCGTACAGCAGCTCTGCACTCAACACGATGTATTTACTGTAACTCCAAAAGCTCTTTAAATACAGAAAACTACCCATTACATTCACAATATACCTACCAATTACCACTATGGTTCTATTGGAAAAGTGTATTATGTGGGAAAATTAGATTTTTACACAGAACTATATTTGTATAATTTTTTTCACAATTTCATATTTTCATACAGAAAACTACCCATTAAATCCACAATATACCTTCAGATTACCGCTATATTTCTACTTGAAACGTGTATTATTTTGGAAAAATATGTTTAAAAATATATTATCATCGGTGAAAGAAACAAACACACAATACTAGTAATAATAACGACAATAGTTATAATAATACAACAACAACAACAACAATGAGCAGGGATATTTCATGAGGTCATGACCACTGTGTCTTTTGCAAACCCCAAATAATTTTTGTCCTACCTAGTCAGGGGCTCTTTATTCTGAAATGGAGGAATCATGGATGACGCAACAGCAAATGGAGTTGTGCTAATTTAGTGTAAACTAGCACCACTCCACATGACTAAGATAAACAACATGTGTATTTGAAACTAGTTTAATGAACAGTCAAATATTTTTCCCCTCTTAAGAACGAGCGGAAATGTAAGTGCACTTGTGTGGAAACATTAGCGAATCGTCCTGAGGGAGCAAACTGTGCTACTAAAAGAATCTAGGCTCGTCATATTGGCTGCATGTGGCTGCGTCACAAGATGTCGACTCGAGCGAATGACTGATCGGTGCCGAGGTTGTTCTCTACAAACACCTCGTATTTGCCTGCGTCGCTCAGCTTGGCGCTTTTGATCGTTAGGATGGTGTTGACGTCTCCCACATCATAGAAGACCCTGAGGAAGAAATACATGAGCGCTCAGGAGGACTTATATTTCTTTGAAATCTGTATTTTTTATGGGCGCTAACAACTGTGTGGGAGGCTCACCTGTCGTCCTCTTCGATGTCATCCCCGTCTTTGAGCCAGGCGACGTCAGGAGGAGGTTCGCCGCTTATCAATGCCTTCAGAACCACAGTCGTCCCTCGTTTAGCTTTAATGTTGTCTGGACCTTTGGACACCTTGGCGGGAACTGCAGGGACATCACAGACGCAGGAGACGTCCCACAATGACATGTCAGAAAATGTCCAAATTCAAAATGACCTCAAGTCACACATCTGTTACTCTTGCATGTCCCCAACAATGGACAACCCACATTCTACCACCAGACAATGGAAGACAAAGACTTGCAGCTGATGTCCACAAGGTCCAGTTATATTGGTGGGCTACCAGAGACTGCTCACTGTCCTAAGAATGTCTAAATGAGTGTCAGGAAAATGTCCCACGGATGTTGACATGTACACACCCTCCACCAGGATGCAGGCCGATCCAGACGTCTGTCCAAAGGGGTTCTTGATGGTGACGGTGTACTTCCCCAGATCTGCCAAAACTCCGTCCCGAACCACCAGCGCCACGAAATCTGGGTCCTCAAAGACGTAGCGGTACTTGGGTCCGTCCTTCAGCTCCTTGCCGTCCTTGTACCAGACGATGAAGGGGTCCGGGAAGGCGCTTACTCTGCACTCCAGCTTGGCCGCGCTTCCTTCCACCAGGACCACATCCTTGAGCTCCTGCAGGATCTTGGGGGGACCTTTCTCCCGCAGCTCTTTCCGAGATCTACGCCAACCAATAACAAGCAGAAACACACTAGAAACTACTTAGAAAATAAACTTTCAGAGCCTCGTCTGGATGCTGACACACTCCGTCGACGTCTCTACCTGTGGCCTCGATAGGAGGCCTGGATTCTGATGGCGGCCTCCTGGACCTGAGGATCGTTGATGTTCAGAGTGCACCCAGGAGGGGGCGCTGCTTTCACTTTGGACATCTCCTGGTATGTGTCGAGGTTACCTTCGATCAGATGCGTTTTTCGTGACGGAAGCAGTTTTGATTATTGATAGCAAGCAGTCTAAACTAATCTCAAATGTACATTTTACCGCTCAGCACAAACCTTCTTACCCTTGAAATCCCTTCGAGCGTCCACGTCCTCACCAGATTTGGCAAGAATGAACAACTCCAGACTTTATATACAGAGGTAAGAGGGACTACGAAGACCCTCGAGGACCAAGGCAGCAGAAGCATCATCCACTTCCTCTCCTCCTTCTCCTTCTTTGGATCTTTCTATACTCAGCGCCACTGACTGCAGATAAGCGGCAAAGGATAAAGGATGATTTCACCTCCTTATACGGCCTCCCTCCATTTGGAACCCTCCTGAGAACCCTTTGGCCGCAAAACGGCAGATGGACTAACTTGAAACCTGAGCCGGCCTCGGCGGACACACGCACCTGTGATGGTGTGTGTGATGGCGGTTTTCTCTGGGGTCGCGACAAGAGGTCGGCCTCGTTACAAACTCAGCACGGCTCATAACCGAAGCATCCCGTCAGTCACCCGGAGCTCAAATTAAGACTGTTGTGTTTCGCCTCCATCTTTGTGTGGCGAGCGTAAACAGTTGCGGGTCCTGGCGGCGCTACAAAGCGGTCAAAGTCAAAGCGAGGACACGGGGCGAGTGTATTCATGGACTCCGACCGTGCGGCTGCTTCCGTTCATTGCAAAAATTGCTGCGTGATATTTGTGCACTGATGTCGTATTTCCTTTATTATTCAGAGCCAGAACAGCTGTTCATGCCTTTTCCATGCTGTGGGTGCAGATTTCACAAATGAAAAAGCAGAAGCTGGAACGAACACAGTCACTCAATAAATAAACAAAATCCAAGACTCACACACACACTCACACACTCAGGCAACCACAGCCATATAACCAAAAATAGAACTTATCATTCTTCCAAGAATCTATTTTGTTTGAGGTCGAACATCCATCACGAGGCACTGCAATACATTCCACAAAATAAGAATTAGATCGGATACAAAACGTGGAGCTTTTGTCACATGTTTCCCGGCACACAGAGCCTCATTCTCTGCTCACAAATGAAAGCAATATCCGGAAGAAAAAGAACTGATATTTCATTGTCGTGCTCGTCTTGGATTTTCTTTCAAGTGTAGATAGCTCCTTTTGGGACGACGGTCCAAAGGAAACCCACTCGGCCGAGATGAGGAGCGGCAGAAAATGAGGATTCAGCAGCACTACAACACAGCGAACTATAAAATAAACATCATAGAATCCAAAGCCCCGCACCCTCCCCCGTGTCAGCTCATAACGATTCCTGATTTTATGCATGAAGTAAAAGAGAATTCCCTGCCGGGCGGTATCGGCAAACATCAGAATTCAACCTGGGGACTGCCGGTCAGCAATTCTGTTCTCCATCTACTGGCACACAACTCCAAATCGGACATTTTCTAAGCAGGTCTCGTGCATGAACTGAATGCCGGACGGCCTGGAACGTCTTGTAATGGCCGCTCTTCCACCCCTCCGAGGCGGGGCAGGCTCGCTCTTCGTGGCTGTACCGTAGTTGAGCACTAGGTGCACTTTGACCTCCTGGATCCCCTCAGAGGTCCTTCAACCTCTCTGGGTTCAACTGGAGGTTGGAGCCTGGGGACATTGGAGGTTTGAGACTCAAAGTGCTGGACATTTGTTGATCTTCTTTATCCAACAGCACCCCTGCTGGGGACCACGGTGTCTCCACAGGGTTTCTAGAAGGGTTCCTGTCCAATGGATGATCTCTCGCTATTGGTCGACCTGTGTTTAGAACAGTCGTGTGTTCTGCCCATTGGCGAGCGTGGATGTTCAAATGAACTCTGCAAATCTGATAAGAAGCTCTACAAAAGTCTGCCCTTGAAATGAGGAAACTATTCTTCCATTCCATAACAACGGTAGCGTGCGTTTTTCACAGCCCTTGTAGAAAATCCCCCTCACACATATCTCCACATCCCAATATACAACTGTGAAATTCCAAATTTAGAAAAATATATCCATTTCTATGCATTCTGGGACCGCTACAGTCTGGATCGCCATTAGCTCTGGTATATTTGTAGAAAAAAAAAAAAAGCTTACGCCGCGTTAGCTTCTTCCACAGTCCTGGCAGATTTACACAGAGCCATATTATTCCGACATTATTAATGAGGAGTGCTGAGGTGTGGCCCGTTAAACCTTTTACGATCCAACGGCGGCCATGATTACCAGCGGCTGTTTGTGGAGCTATGCTGCACTTCTTTTCTTTGGGGGTTGAAAATAACTTTGTCATCTCAATAATAAACTTGTCCAAGTTCCTTCGGGACGATAATACTAGCCCCCTCTCTATTTTGATTAGGGAGCGACATGAAAATATAAATTTTAATAAAAACATGGGCAGGGTCACAAACCTTGAGGTACAAACTTGCAGGCGTGTCGGCCGTAAACAATGTCAACCCTACAAAGGCGGAAACTGACGCCTCGATGCCTACGACAAACAGGCAGGCAGGCAGGCAGGAGAAGTTTCTTTGAAATGATCTATTTAGGCCTAAAAACACAAAGGTGACCGCAGGAAAGAGCTTCTGTTGGTTTCCTCTTCCTTCACCGAGTAACTTTCCGCGTCCGATAGAACCGGCCGACCGATCCCATTGCCCGGACTCCTGCTGAGAGCACGTTCCGGTCCTGCTCGGGCCCCATTTTTGGGGGTTCGTCCTCTCACTGGGTGACCGGTCTGGCGGGAACGGTGGGCACGTTGGGCACGGACGGGCTGGTGGGGGTTTGCGGCGAGCTCTGGTAGGACCGCAGCAGGACTTTGTGGTTGGTGGCGGCCTGCTCCCGCCGGTGCTGCTGCTCGGCCAGGAACTCCTTGAGACGGGTGGTGGTGAAGGTGAGGGTCTGCCTGCGGAGACGCATCAGATAGGCGTCCTGCATCCAGGAGTTGTTGTAGCAGTCCTTGATGGAGGGACGGGCCCTGGATGGGGGGAAGGCAGGGATTTGATGATACACACACAAACACACACGCACCTACAGATTCAGTGGGTGGTAAGGTGGGTAAAAACATTGAAAAATTGCCGCATCGAAATGACCCCCTAATTCAATATCAATTCACCTCCTGGTCAGCATTTTATGCATGTTACTTTTTCATTTTGATACAGAAATGTCAAGTTTTTTTTTTTTGTACTACATATACACAAATAAGCCGTTATGGCGCTGCCTGCTGATGTTTTGTTGTCAGATCATTTATGGCTCAAAGGTACTGTGAAATAAATAACATACCACGTGTTTTTATTGACGTGAAAATAAATAATCAAAAATTGCCAACAGGTACTATTCAATATTTGTGTATTTTTACTTCTTACTGAATTAAATCTAAGCATATAAATCAATGTAGCATTGATAATCGAATCGAATCAAATCGAATCTAATTGAATCGAATCAAATCGAACCCTTAAGAATTGAAACCGAGTCCAATCGTGAGGTTCTCACCAATACCCAGCCCTAGTGGGCGGTGTACTAAACTGTTGTGCTTACCATGGGTAGCTACAGAGGATCTTCTTGAGGAACAGTGAGGCACTTTGGGACACATTCTGGTAGAGTTTTGACAGATCAAACTTGGCCGCCTGGATCCTGGCTTCGGTCTCCTGAGGGTCGTTTTCCATGAAAGGCGACCTGCCGCTCAGCCTGAAACACCAGGTGCAGTTTATTTACGACAACAAATACAAACAGCTGCCCGGTCAGGAAAACAGATTCGCAACTGAGCTCCGACAGGAACAAGAAATCACAAGTCGGCGTAACAATAATGATCCATTTCTATTTACGGGCAGCCTCCAGGGCTGAAAATAAAGAGAAAGCGAGCTCACATGATGAACGTCAGCACGCCCACACTCCAGATGTCAGCGGGGGGGCCCACCACATCCCCTTTCAACATCTCGGGAGCTGGAAGGAGACCAAAGGAACACGCAAGGCCTTCACTCATCTTACCCAGAGCTGTAATTATGGCTGCAGATTGTTTCTTCGCACGCCGCAAACGGCGGTTTGGTGGCTTATGCTACACTACGTTACTGGATGCCATCTGTGCTGCTGTCAGAGGCAGTTTCGGGGATAATGGTGGCCGTTTTTCTGAGGAGGAAATCTATTTCCCTGAGATATTTATGTCAGCTTGGGCCTCTTACACATGTATTCCAGCGTTCCGATGGGAGGGCTGAACTGTTTGAGGAAGAGGGGGTTGAAATGCTGCGCGCTGCCGAAGTCGATGATCTTAATGGCGTTCATGTGCGTGACGATGACGTTCTCCGGCTTGATGTCCAGGTGGAGGATGCGTCGGGCGTGCAGGTAGTCGAGCCCCTGAAGGATCTGCACGATGTAGGACGCCACGTCATCCTCGGAGTAACGGAACCTGGGGGGAGCGGAGGAGCAATTCCGGTAATAGCTCTGTAATTAATGCCGAGACAGATGGGAGACGGCATGCGGGTGCACCTGTCAATCAAACTGTGAAGCAGCTCCCTCCCGCTGCAGTACTCGGAGATGAGCACAAGGTACCGCGGGGTCACGTAGGCCTCGTGCAGGGCCATGATCTTGTCGTGGTGCAGAGACTTGAGGATGTCGTACTCCAGCAGCACGGCCTGCTTGTTCTCCGCCTCGTACGGGATGATCTTGGCCATGAAGAGGTTCCCCGTGGCGTTCTCTCGGCACTCACGGATCACGCCAAACCGTCCCCTGTTATAAGGAACGTTTGAGGAATTGTTCGTGATTAAGGACACCGCAATCAGACGAGGGGTTACCTGGCCTTTTCGTCCATGAAGGTATAGGGCTTCTGAGGGACCCCCAGGCGTAAGGACCCCTCTCCAGGCTTGCCCAGGGGTGTCCTCCGACCTGAAGGTGTGGCCCGGCCCGACGGGGTGATGCGTCCAGATGGCGTAGCGCGAACGTCGCCTCCCTGGACCACTGGTGTCAAACTGTGCACCAGCACCACCGGCGAGGGGGTCACAGGGGTCATCGGGGGGGCGC
>OMPJ01010956.1:13547-26833 GCA_900312935.1 Carapus acus
GAGATGGGCTTCCCGATGACCGGGGGAGCCTCTGATACTGGACGTGGGGCAGAGACGGTCGTGGAGGGGACGGTGCCGATCGGGCTCTGAGGTTTGGGCGGGACGACGGGCGGAGACGTGGGCTTGGACGGGGGTTTGCTGACGCTGATGCTGATGGTTGTCTTGGCTTTGGCTGGCGGTGCCTGGACGGGGGCAAAGGTCTGAGCGGGTGCTGGTTCGGAGGCTAGCGGGATCGCGGGGACGGCGGGAGGAGGAAGGCTCGCCTCGGCTCGAGTGGCGGGAGGTTTGACTGGCGTTGGAGAAACCGATTTGGATACAGAGGGGACCGCTGTAGATGGAGCACTCGGCGGGGAAGGTGTAGACGTCGCTGGTTTTGAGGGAGCGGGTTTCATTGGGGGCACGATCATGGAGGACATCATCACCACGGGAGGAGGCGGAGCAGGTGCTGGAACAGTCTTGACCACCACAGGAGCACTGGATTTAGCTGGATCTACAAAAGGGCAGAAAGAGTAGGTTAGAGACATTTATTTCACGTTTCAGGAAATAATTTCTGCAAATCCCGGGTAAGATTTTAAGCACATTTCTTTAGGCACAATTCAATGCGGTGACCTCCACACACCTGAGGTCTCCAGGCTCACTGCTTCAGAGAGGTTGCTGTATGGGCCTTGGCCAGCTTTGTTGACACAGGCCACCCTGAACCTGAAGCTCACCCCTGCTGGCAGGTCGGCCACATTGTAGTAACAGTCCGCCACCCCTGTGGCCACGATCAACCAGTTGCTCTCCCCTACAGAAAAAAAGAAAATCACCAGTTTGTTCATATGAGACACAATTTCGTGTCAACAGACATTTAAACCATTCCAAACTAAGCAAATGTTTGTGTAAAAAATTCACCCTCACCCTCTACTCTCCTCTCCAGAGAGTACGTGCAGGGAGCCATGGTGTCAGAGGGCCTCCACAGGACCAAAGCTGTGTTGTTGAACTTCTGAGGGACCTCAGGGGTCCCGGGCCGGTTTGGAAGACCTACAACAATAAGAGCGAAGCTATTCCAGTATCGCACAGCAACATCGAGGGCTAGTAAATAAGGGGAGACGTACGAGCGAGAGAGATGGTGCAGGCGCTGCAGACGGAGGCCAGCGGGTTCGTGGCCACACATTCGTAGACGCCCGCATCCTTCTTGGTGGTCTGCATGATCATCAGTAGCTGCCGGCCATCGGGGCACGCGATCATATTCATCCTGGCGTCGATCTGGAGGGGCTTCTTGTCTATGGCGTAGTGACCAATATTCATAGATTCGTGCTCAAGATCAAACAAAAACTTAACACCAACATAATATAACAGACACAATGAAACTACAGACACGAAGTACGAACTGTACCTTTTATCCAGGTGACATTCGGCTGGGGGCTTCCAGCTGGAAGACAGCTGAGCGTAACTGGGTCTCCCTCTAACAACACATGGTCCCTAAGTTTGATATGGAAAACTGGAGGGAAATCTAGGACAGGGAGATATTCAGAGAGAGTTTATGTAACGTCTGCCGAGCAGTGTGGTCAGTCTGCACCAAGTTGTGCAGACAATGAGGTGCGTCGCTGTACTGTGGACATACCTGAGGCTAGTTTGGAGTACTGGCGAGAGCGTAGAGAGCTATTATCTCTGGTTATTGCTGATGGGATGTCAGGTTGCGACACTGTTTTGTCTCGCTTGCCTCTGGTCAGTCCCCATCGATCCCAGCGGGACCTGCGCTCGCCCTCCATTCCTGTAACAGGCAAATCCCACGTCATAAATAAAAAATAGAGTGTGAGGGAAACAGGCCAGGCACATGGTCCGCAGGGTGCGTTTACCCTTCGTTGTGTCTGACTTCATGGAATCCAGAGACTCCATGGAAGCGCCGTTGGTGGCCTGCGATGCCAGCTGGTTCTGAGGGACACTGGGGGTTTTCATCCCTCTGTTCTCTGATGTGGAGCGCCGTAACATGGCCAGAATAGGCGTCCTCTTCGGCTCCTTCTCCTCCGAGCCTCTCCTCTCCTCTGAGTAGCTGCGAATCCTCGTGGAGATTTCAGCCACTGTTGATTCGATCTTCTTGCGCATCGCCAAGACCGGCGATTGATTTGCTTTCTTAAGGTCCCTGTCTTCGTGCTCCTCCGCAGCGTTTCCTGCACCATCCATTCGCACCATCTCCACCTCCTTTTTCTCAAGTGAACCTTTTCGTCCGAGAGTCCACGAGAGCCTCCGTCTTGACGTGTCCTCGTCTTTGGGCTTCTCGTCTATGCGCTCGGCTGACGGGCTTCTCTTGAGGCGCATGGACAGCCTTCTCATGAATCCTTGGTCCTTTTGGGCTTCACGCAGATCCAGGACGGACTTCGACTTCTCCTCAAGTCTCCTCGGTACAAACTCCAGCGGTGCACCGACCGGGCCGGGTCTGTATATCTCCTCGCCCGAGTCTGTACTTTCCACAGGCGGTGCTTGCGACTTCTCGTCATTCTTTCCCCGGGACAGAAATTTAAGACTTCTGGTGAGGGAAGACTCGCGCTTTTTGAATCGCGCCTCGAAGACCTCCTCGGAGGAAATGTCCTCCAAGTCTCCTCCAGCTGAGGGATCCTGCTGGGGATGGGGGTACGTGGGGGCCTTTGGCGGACTGGGCTCTTTCATTAATGTTTCCGGTGATGCCACTCTTGCATAGACGGCGGGGTGCTCGGTGGTTGGAGCTGGAATCAACTGAGCAGCCACGGCAGAAGATGCATCAGCAGCTACCACAACTGCACGTGGTTCCAGTGGAACCGGAGATGATGAGTCCAGGGGTCCAGAAGCTGGACTACACGAGCTGACGGGGGACTCACTTTGTGCCTGAACGGGAGGAACCATGATTGTCTGCATGATGCTTGCATAGGCTGATGTTCTACCATCTGGAAGAACGACGCGAGCGGGAAGCGAAGGTGGTAGATAATTCAACGCCACGTTTGCTGGGAGCGGGGAACGTTCCTGCAAGGGCGGCAAGATGCCAACACCAACATTGAAAGACTTAACATCCATGGTTTCTTCTTCTTCCACCTTTTCTTTCATTTCTGCTTCATTCTCCGTGACCTTTGATTCATCAACGGTGGCGACCTCTTCTCCAACCTCTCTCATCTCCTCCTCTTTGACTGACTCTTCTTTTTCCATCTCTTCTTCCATTGTCTCTTCTTGTATCTTAGTTCCTTGGACATTGCCTGCGGGAGGCGTCGGCGCTCTCTGACCCATACACTCCGCTTCAACCATCGGTTCCTCTGATATGCTCATGTCCTTCTCTGAAAATCCACTCGTGCTTGACCTTTCGTCAAAATTACTATCCGTGGCGACGCCGTCCATCCTCTCGTTCGAAACCTCGTCCTGCTTCGCGTCTTTGTCCATGAAGGACTCCTCGCTCTCCGTCTTTGTCGGACTCTCCTGCATCACAGACTCCGGCGTCGGTGGTTTTGGTGATGGTTCCCTGGGAGTCACTGGGCGTGAGTCCAGCTTGGTTTGCTCGGTGAGGGACGACATGGAGATGGCTTCCTTCAGCTTCCGCTGCTCTACCTGAGCCAAGGGAATCTCCAGCGGCGCTCCTGACCGCCGGTGTAACGCGATGGGCTCTGAGTCACCTTGACTGAAGGAGGAACTCTTGCGGAGCACTTTTGGTCTTGGAACCTCATCTCTGGGGGAATCGCTGGAGGCGGCCCGCGTTAGCGGCGGGGGGCCCAAACGACCGGCCCTGGAATAGCGATCTGAGGAGATGGCGCGCTTCTCGTCTCCCATTCCCAGGGTCTCCAGCAAAGGTCCTCTCAGTCCGCTCATCTTGTTGTCCACGGAGCCTCCGCGGAGCAGTCGCTGCCTCATCAGCTCCAGCTTGAGGGCGTAGTCCTCCTGAGTCATGGTGGCCGCCCCCGGGCTGGGGCTCCTCCTCGGTAGCTCCATGGAGAGAGCCTTTTTGAGAACCCTCCTGCCATCTGCTGAAGCTTCTTCGCCGCCCTCCTCGGGCGTGATGCGAAGCAGCAACGCGCTGTCGGCAGAGCCGCCGCGTCGCAGCTCTCCTCTCCTTCGGCCGCCCTCGCCGCCGTCCGACTCCATGCTCGAACCCCTCCGCAAAGGCTTCCTCGACAACTCTGACTTTTGCGACGGCTCGGCCGGGGCGTCCTCATTTGAGGCCTCCCTCTCGTCCTCCGCCGCTGGAGAGCGGAGGCGACCTCGTCCCTTTTCGTCCCCCTCGGTTAAGTCAGTCTCCATCTCCACTTGGTCTGGACTGGAAGGTTCAGACCATTTCGCGCTTCCATTTTGCCTCCCTGCCTCTTGCTCGTTGCTCTGCATGTCGGTCAGTGAGATCCTCGATCCGGAGAATTCTACGTTGGGTGGCATTGGAATGAACGGCAGCTCGTCAACATCCTCATCGGAGTCTGACGACGATGATGGCAGAGGGGAGCCATCTTTCTGGTGCCTCGGGACCGCGATGGAGATGTGGTTGGAGGAATCGTTCAACAGCTCAGGTATGGACCTCATGACCATCTTTGACTTGTAGCTTATGAGCGAACGCTGAAAACAGAACAAATGTTAAGATTTTTAATGAGACAGGCACCGTATTGTAGGTCAAACTACTCACCTGCCATTTTCGCCGGGACAAAAACTTCTTCAGGGCCTCCGTGCTGATGGCCTTTCCTTTACTGAGCGTCTGCACAGCACAAATAAATAAAACAGTGTGTAACTTCTTTTAGTCTGGACTGTATCTATGCCATGACGGTCACACCTTTGCTGCATTTCGCAAGAAAATTTCACAGCAAGCAGAATCATCTCACCTTGAACCAGGGGTGTCGAAGACATTCCTGAGTATCTGGTCTCCTACAGGCAAATGATGACATTTTCATTTCAGACACAAATAGGTGCCTAAAAAAAGAGAAATAACACAACGTGGGTGCAGCAGATTCACTCACAGACGGTCTGCAACCAGGAGCTTGATGATGAACCCTTTGGCCTCTCGACAGAGGTCGGCAAACATGGCCTCCTCGAAGGCCACGTTGTAGTTTCTGATGTTCAGCACAGAGCAGCGGTCGTTCTCCCCAGCAAACGGAGACACTCCTGTCAGACTGGGGTCAGAAACATGCAACCACAATTACCAGCCTGGCATCCACGGCAACTGGCCAGAGAAGTCAAAAAAATTTAACTCACCATAGATACGCAATCACTCCAACCGGCCTGGGAAAGCAGAGAAGATGATTAGAAGCAAAGAGATTTGTTTATAAAGTTCTCTGTTGAACAAATTTGGTATTGTTGCCATGGCATCCTCACCAGATATCTGTTGCCTTGGACACGGGGGTCTGGTTGACGATTTCAGGTGCCACAAATTCCGGCGTGCCGTATTTGCAGTATTGCGCCTCGTCGGGTGTGAGCAGCACCGCGTTTCCAAAGTCACAGATTCGGATCTGATCGCCTTGTGGCTCTGCCATGAGGACGTTGTCTGGCTGATGACAAAGAGGAGGAAATTAGCCCCGTGGGTCCAGAATTAGAGAAAAAGAGAAATTAGGGTCAGAATGCTTGAATCTAAACCTTAATATCCAGATGTAGGATGTTGAGATGGTGGAGATAGTCCAGCCCTTCTAGCAGCTGCCTCAGACATGAACGGATCTGGCCGAGCCAAAACAAAATCAGTGCTGCTGATAATTCAATTCGGGCAGAATGCTACAACCCCTTTAGCTCAGAAATTGTTCTTGATTTGGCTGATTTCTTGAACAGACGCAAAACACTCACATCAGACTCCATCACGGTCGATTTCTTTGTAAATCTCTCCAGCAGCTCCTCGTGACATCTGTGCATGTTCATTAAGGCAGTATTGGCTGATGAAAAATGGGCGCTAATTATGTAAACAGCGTGTGTGTGCGTGTGCGTGTGTGTAGTCAGTGGGGTCACATTATAGTAAACTGCCTTCCAGGAGACGGCGTCATAAATCTGAGGAAATGAGGCTCATCACACGCAGCGTGTGTTAATATAACGAGGATACATTTCGGTGATGATGATGACCACGTTCTTTTTCTCGAAGGCGTCGTGGAAAAACAGAATCCTCTCGTGGTCCAGCTTGGAGAGGATGATCATCTCTCTCAGAGCCGAGTCCTTCTTCTTCGCCCGCGTAGACATGAACTTGGCGGCGTACTCCTGTTTCCCGACCTTCTGCGTCACTCGTTTGACGTAGGAGAACGCACCCCTGCAGAGAGGAAGTTGTGTTTACTTCAGTTTTGTCGTCACTAGAGCACAAAGCGGGGCGCCGCTGTTCACTGATAGTTTCCCTGCAGGTGATTTTTCTCGACCTCACCTCCCAATTTCTTTGTGAATGTCGTAGAGGTCAGTGATCCTTCTCATCTTTCTTAGAATCGTCTGTTCATCTTCCACTTGATCCTCTTGTATCTTAGCTGAGGGGCAAGACAGACCATTGACTTGTAGATATAACAGAGATTTATATTTTTAACCTATTCTCTGTTTATCTATAGATCTCTATGTGTATCTACATTTCTATAGTTAAATATATACATACATACATAGATAAATATATACATACGCACACACACAAACACTTACAAACACACAAATATAAACACACATACACACACGTATTTACATAAATATACACGTACACATAAACAGGTATACACACACACATATAAATTCATATACAAATCTACATGTACATATACACACATGTAAAAACTAAACATATCCAGACATATATATAAATATGTGTGTATGAGTGTATGTGTGTGTGTGTGTATATACGTATATGTACATGTGTGTATGTGTGTGACTGTGTGTGTGTGTGTGTGTGTGTGTACAGACAGACAGACAGAGCAGAACCAGAAATGCAGCGATACGGCCGCAAGCGCGCATGCACACGCACACACACACACACACACACACACACACACACACACACACACCACACACACGCATACCCATACACACGCATACGCACACACACAGTCACTTACCCGCATGGACAGTGAGCTCAGCTTTACAAGACACCGATCCACCCAAGTTTCTGGCCGTGCACGTGTACACACCCGAGTCCTCCGTGTTCGTATTGAGAATTAGCAGCGAACACTCGTTGTCGTCATAAACAAAGGTGTAGTGGCTGTTCTCAGACAACAGGGCGTCATTCTGAAAGCAAGGAGAACGATTTAGCATTAGGTCGAAATCAAAAGCTGCTTTTTATCTATGGTTTTTATGTGTGGTTATTTACAATTACAGCAATTCTGATTATATTATATCAAGTCGGACGAGCAAATAGGTGAAGATGACAACAACAACACCACCTTGAACCAGAGGATGTCAGGAACAGGTTTGCCCTCCACGACCACAGCAAAGCGCGGCGTCTCACCAACACTCACATCCAAATCCTCCATGATGCTTTCAAATGTGGGCGGAGCTGTTGGAGGACAATTACAATGTCAACTCTCTACACGTTGGGAGGACGGGGTGCGGGGTGGGGCCTACGCTCACCTGCCATCTCCACGGCGATGGTGCAGCTGTCACTGCCATACTTGTTGGAGGCCATGAAGGATATCTCTCCAACATCGGTGCTCCTCACCCTCAGGAGCTTCAGGGTGTGCTGGTCATCATCCAGCATGGTCATCTCATACAGGCCTGGCTTGGTGACCAGGACCACGCCCTTCCTGTGATACGTTTACATTTTTAACGATTTCAGCATCAAGAATTTATGGAATTGTTGCTTTTTGACATCCGTTTTATTCCCTCTTCATTACCCTTCATTCAGAATTTATGAAGCACATTCCATGAAGAATAAAAATACACACGAGTACCTCTTCCACAGGACCACGGCGTTGACATGGTTGAGCGTGACGGTGATGTTGACTGACTGGTTTTCCTTCACGTACACAATTTCTGGCTTATCGACAATCACCGGGGCCTCCTGGAGATATGGACCTAGAGGAACATCGCACATGGGCCAGTTTGGATGGGCACGTTCAGCCCATAGCAGCAGCAGTAGTTTGGCTAGCGTACCCCTGTCCAGGAGCTGCACGGGTTCTGTGGCAGGCGAGGGCTTGCTGAAGGCCTTGGAGGTGATGGTCAAGACCCTGAAGGCATAGCGAACCCCCTTGGTTAGGGTGGTAATGGTGAAGGAGGTGTCCTTCAGGCCGGAAGCTATGATGGTCCACTGGATGGAGCCGAGGGCCTGCTGCTGGATGGCGTACATCAGAGAGCCGGGGTCTGAAATAGATATTTTAACCCAAAGTGCATGATTCAATTGTATTTTTCCATCACTAGAAAACAAACTAAGGTTCTGTGAAAGCGCACAGAGTTCTATTTTGTACAGTTTGGCGTTATTGGGGTCTATTTGGACAGAGTGTTGCTGTAGTTACCGATGGAGGGGTCCAGCCTGCAAGGCTTCTTCCAGGTCAGGGTCATTGTTTTACCAGTGATGGCCTCCACCTCTGGAGTTCCATCTGGAGGGTCAGGGAGGATGTCTGAAAGCCACAGGGATGGAAACAAAGGCACCACGTATGAGCTCATGCTTCCTTCCCTCTATGGCTTCTATGACTGTGTTGTTGTCTTTTTTCTCTCTCCCTCCATTTTCTATTTTCCACTGTCATTCAGAGTGCAGCAGTGACTACTTCTACGTAAACCTTGTTGAGGTGTGAGCTGTGAAAGTGCTGCTTGAATCACCTGTCACGTAGAGATGAGCGTAGCAGGTGGCTTTGCCCACTTTGTTGGAGATGACGCTCTTGTAGACCCCGCCGTGAGCGTGACACACTGCGCGGATCACCAAGCTGTGGATGTCTTGAACTGTGGAGCAACAACATTCGAAATTGAATCTCTTGTGCCTGAACCATTCAACAGGACAGCTGATGGATGTTAACTATAGAGTTTAGTAACTTTAAATATCCTACACTGGGTCATCTTTCTGTCCTCAGTGCTGTCGATCTTCTTGCCGTTGTGGAACCACACGATGGTTGGGTACGGCATTCCCGCCACTTTGCATTTCAGCACGGCTTCCTTTCCCTCGACCACATCCAGGTCAAACAGTGGCTTGATGAAGTCCGGCATCGTCAGACGCTCCACCTCGTTCTCTGGGACCTCTGGCTCCTCTGGGATGGACGGCATCTTCTCCAGCTTGGCCCTACAAGGAACGAGGTGCGGGAAATGGAGACACAGCTACAAGGTCTGAGGCTGGAGAAGACAACATAACATCAGCGGATACAGGTGTCCACTTACATCTGCGAGGAGATGGCCGGCCGGGGTTCTTGTATGTAGAGCTCGGCAGAGCTCTCTGCCTCTCCGTGGTCGTTGTGGGCGGTGACGGTGTAGAAACCTTCGTCGTCGTTTGTGACGTGAGAGATGATGAGCGAGTGGCGGCCGCCCTCCTTCAGGATCCGGATGTCCTCGCTCTCTGCCAGGGGTTGGTCTGATGGAAGGTGATTCACAACCACCCAGGAATGGGACAAAATATCAAAGAGAGGTGTGTCACATAAGTGTGTTCCTGTTTGTTGTTTACATAAGCAAATCATACATGGTAATAGTATCATATGTATAACACACTATGGCGATTCTCTAAAGATATCCCAATTTGTATGTTATGTATTTAGAAGCTGACTCACTCAACACAAATAACACAAATCTGAGCGTCAACATACCAAAGTGACCCCAGACGACCTTTGGGGGCGGCGTCCCGCTGACCTTGCAGTCAAATCGGGCATTTCGCCCCTCTATCACCTCCAGAACGTCCAGCTTCCGCGTGAAAAGAGGCTCGATTGAGGGTATGACTTTGAGTTTCCCATACGAGGTCACCTCCTCTAAAGGACCGGGAGGAGACAGACGATGAGGACGTTTCTGTTCAATTCCACATTCCATTCCGTGTGTAATTGGGTCACATTATCTGATACCTTTGGCCGTGCTGAGCTTGCACATGTACGTCCCGCTGTCGTCCTCGTGCACCGAGTTGAGCAGCAGACGACACTTTCTGCCGTCAAAGTGCATTTTGCAGTTGAGCAGCGCCGGCTGAATAAGCTTCCCGTCGGCCAGCCAGTCCACGTCTGTGTCCTTGGGACCCACGACGTGGCACTCGAACAGGACCGTCTCCCCGGCCTTGGCTGTGATGTCCTTGACCGGCCGGATCACTGTCAGGTTGGGCTCCACTGGGGCCCCTGATCATGGAAGGCAGCCGGTGGCACGAAGTTTATTAGCGTTGCTAATAAACGTCACACAGGTGGTGGTCCCACTTGACCCGCGAACCCTCGCAAAGCACTCTGGGACTTGTAGTACTCGCAGTGTATGCGCCATATACCGGCGGAGTGCAGCTCTGTCTCGAATTGGAAACGATGACGCGGGCCAAAAATAACCGCAATGACTTAGGCCTGTACGCTATGAGTGGAAACTCACCTTTCACGTCCAGTTTTCCCTCACACTGCTTCATTCCGTACTCGTTGATGATCTTGCAGGTGTAGATGCCGGCGTCCGATTTCTGGGACGACTTGATGGTCATCTCGAAGGTGCCGTCTTCTCTCTCGCGCACGACGTGGCGAGGGCCCGATTTCACCGTCACTCTGTCCCTCAGCCTGTACACACAAAACGAGGCCTTTGTTGTGTGTTGTGTGTTGTCTGTGAGTGTATTCGTCACAAAAAAGGTCCAAATGTCCAACAAACGCAGCAGGCAGAAACAGTATCTTCTATACTTGGAATGATTCTGTGGGTTTATTTGCTGGGAGCACATCGCTTTGCTCGATGAGTGACAAAAACAGCAAAGAAATGAGTGTCAGCACACACACTGCACACACACTCGATCCCACTCACAGTGCCTTTGTCTCGGAGCAACATGCGCACGAATTTGTAGTTGGGTAATCCTGACAAACAAGGAGGTTAAAAATAGATTTCTCTTGGCAGGCTGGGCACTGCGATCTCTGTTAGCAACTCAGGACAAACCACACACCAGCCGAGGCCGAGTGTGTGTGAGTGGGGATCTTAAGAGGTTCGATGAGGTGAGAGGACCTACCAATACAGCATGGGTTTGGGTTGTCCACTTATCCGGACAGACATGGTGACCTCCTGTCCCTCAGTGACGGCCTGGTCGGCCATTGTTACCTGTTTGAAATGAATTTGCAAGTTAGCGGGCCGCCGATCGGAGCAACTCCACACATGCAACAACAGAAATTCGGATATCGGACCATTCTTCATGCAGGAGTGAAAACTAGAAACGTGAACACGTGAATGGTGGATTGGTTTCTCGATCAAGTCTCACCAGGAATGCAGGCGGCGCCTTGAACCTGGTGTCCACCTCCATCCTTGCCTCCGAGGCTCCAAAGTCCACGCCCTCCTCCAGCGGACTGAGGTACTCTTCGTCGGACGTGATTGGGCTGCTGACGTCCAGGGGCACGCCCAGGTTCCCCCTTGGCTCCTGTACAGACTCTTTCACACACACCGAGCCGTAAATATCCTCTGGCTTCATATTTTTAATATGCTTTAATGCAACTTTAGGCAACAGACCAGGAATCACATCAAGCCTGAAACGGCTGCGGCCTGTCGGTTAAAAAGCAAATATTTCACTCTCATTTTCCAGAAAGATTATTTTGTGACCCAGGACAAAGAGTACTGATTGGAAGAGGAGGTGGAGGAGGTTGTGGATATTTTTGTTTTAAGCCTTAGATGCACAACCTACCAATACCTACACTCCTCCACAAGTGGGGTCATTTTTTGACCCCAATTAAAATTTCTCAAAATTAATGAAAATATAATAAAAGAAATTTATTGCCTCATATTACACACATGTTTAATGAGGAATACCTGGAATATGAATATATTACAATTTTTCTTTATAGAGATTTTGAACAGTAACAACCCCTGGGCTCATTTATGACCCAAACTGAAATTCTCCAAATATTGAAATTCTCTCAAAATGAATGAAAACATAAATAAAGAAAAATATTGCCTTATGTCACAAACATGTTTAATGGGGAATTCCTGGAACATGAATATATTACAATTTTTCTTTATCAAGATTTTGAAGAATAGCAACTCCTGCATATTAGGGTTGACGCCCATTTCATCATAAGTGAAATTAGAAGATTAAAATGTCAAGTGTCATTTCCAGACAATAGCTTGTTGGCATGGAGCAGAGCCAGTGTGCGTCACCCGTGGGGAATAGGGGGCATACATAGGTTCGCTTTAGTCCCCCGCGTTGCTATGGTGACCATAAGTGCGGTTGCTCAGCCGGAATATACGGCACACACACTTTGCCCGGAGATAATGAAAGGGGAGCGAGAGGGAAATCAGCCGGAACGGAGCCCGGAGAGATGAGGAGAAGGGTTTGTTAGGGGAGGGATGAGGAACCGTGTGGCTAATCAAGAGGAGAACACGGACAGATGGAGTCGTGGACGGGGAGGAAGGACGGATAGATGTACGGACAGACGGACGGACTAATTGACAGACTCACCTGCTCTCACCGTCAGGCAGGCCTCGCTGGACACTCTGCCCACCTGATTGGCCGCCGTCACGCCGTACCTCCCGCTGTCGCTCGTTTTGGCCGACTTAACGAGCACGCTGTGCCGCTCGCCCTCCACTTTAACGGTCAGGTTCCCGCCGCTCGCGATTTCTCTCCCGTCCTTCGTCCACGTGACTGGAAGAGCAATATCAGAGGTTGCAGCCTTAAGAGTCCGGCGGAGGTGAAGCTGGGTCTAAAAGGGAAACAGTATGGAGTACCTTCTGGCGTCGGGGTTCCGGCGATGACACACTTGAGCAGCACGTCCACGCCGGCCGCCGCCGTGGCGTCATGGAGGGGGACCTCGAACACGGGCGCCTCCAGGGGGTCCTCCTCCGCAGACACGTAGGAGTCGTCCGAGGAGTCTGCGGCGTTTGAAAAGACAAGCGCAGACGTTTTTCAGGACGGACGATCGCGTGTCCAGCTTTGGTTGACCAAAGATGGCAGAACAAGCAGCAGGCTGCATCTTTGCCTACGACAGTGAGCCTAAAGGAAGTAACACAACAAATCTAACCTAACTCCGGCGACAAAGGTCGTGTGCGACGGCTCTTTCCTTTGGTCTTGGGCGGTTGTCCCTCTTTGGCTCTCTTACTCGGCCGGGGCTCGCTTGTCTTCACGAGGACGTCCTGCTCCATCCTCTCCTCCTCAACCACTATGGTGGGGATCCGCATCTTGGACATTGGTGAGGGGGCCACCTCCATCTTCTCCTCCGAGGTCGTCCTGGGGGGTTTGGGCGGCGGTTGAGGCGGCAGGGCTTGGACGCCGGGGTGCTTCGTCTGGACCAGGGGACTCTCGGGTCTGTGTTCGA
>OMPJ01010957.1:19873-33897 GCA_900312935.1 Carapus acus
TTATTTTGCAAACTCAAGTTTTTCGACATTTTTTGCGTTCCTTTTCTTGTGGGTTTCCGTAGCGCAATGTGAGCCCGCCCCCTCCCTCGCGCAACACAATTACAAACAACATGGCAGCGGCAGCATGTAAACAAGAGCTACTTAGAGAGAAAGGCGCAACTAATTCAATCATTTGGAACTGGTTCGGTTTTGATGCATTTGACGAACAACGGACGAAGCCTCGCTGTAAAATATGTTTAAAGGCTGTTGCTACCGGAAGCAGCAGTACAACTTATCGGTTCCAGCACCTGAAGAATAAACATTCCGGAGAATGCGAGAAGTGTAACCAGCTACGAAACAAAGACGGCAGCTCTGGCACACCGGCTAAAAAGCAAATGACACTTCCTGAGAGCTTTACAAACTGTGTGCCTTATGATAAGAATGGAGCGCGTTGGAAAGCGATTACAGAGACCATCACGTCTTATATTGCCACAGACATGTTGCCAGTTTATTCTGTTGAAAAGCGAGGCTTTAATCACTTGTTGCAAGTTTTAGATGCAAGGTACGTTGTACCCAGTCGCAAGTATTTTTGCCAACGGAGCGCTGCCTCACCTGTACACTGCCACTCGGCAAAAGATCCGCACTGAGCTATCTGTTCCTCATCAGATCATTTCAGGTACTGTGACGTTGCCGTTACACTTTTGAAAACTTAAACCAGGATAAAAGTTTGAAATTGCTGAATGACAGAGCCTCATTTACTTCTTATTTTGGATTGTTTATATGCATTTTTACTCTGAGTACAACCACAGCAATAAAGTTGCACTTTGACAATATGTCAGATGTCTGCAGTTGTTTGAAAAAAAAAAAAAGAAAAAAAAAATCAAATCAAATCAAAAATCGAATTTTTCTTTAAAAATTTGGAGATTTTTTTTAGGCCAAATCGCCCAGCCCCACCTTAAACTAAACCCAATTATCCACCATCATGGCCGTAGGGACTCACCTCAAATGTCCACTCCGTCTTCTCCTCTCCATCCAGATACATCTTGGTCTGGCTTGCTGCTCTGCCCGGAGTGAGCGGCGAGGGGCACAGGTGAAACTCGATGCTCTGGAGGTCGAAGCCCAGCCCGGTGCCGATGGCTTTGATGAAGCTCTCCTTCAGAGCCTTGGGGGAGACGGGGAGGAGGAAAAAGAGAGAAAGCTAATCAGCTCATTGCAGTGGGCGGAGAGAAGCAATCGCGATGATTGATTTTGGAAAAAATTGATGTCTCCGGGGTGACAAAGAGGAAATGAAGAGCTGTGCCTCGGCATGTTAGGCTGAATCCACGCAGATGTGCATAATGTTTATTGCAGAGAATGACTGCGTGCACAAATATGACTGTTAATGACCCATAATAAAAGCCATGTAAGAATAATTGTTATGGCACCTCGGCAACTATCAATCTGAACAGCCAGTGGAGCGTTATGATGAAATGAATGTACAGAACATTTCCTTTACAGATTCATACACCCTCAAACACACAAGCCACTTGCTGCTCCACTGTGATGCATAGTGACAAAGAGGTTGTGTGTTGCCATGGTTACCCAGTGGCGGTAGAATGAGGCGAGCTGCTGCTCTTCGGAGCCGGCAGCCCGAATGGTGCGCCACTCATAGTCCGTAAACTGCCGAGTCATGATGCGGAAAAAGTCAGGCACAGAGCTGCTACCTGGGGGGAGGAGAGGGATGAGGGATGGGTGGGTGAGGGATTAAGGGGATGATGGGATGGAGCAAGGACAGGTTTATCATATAGGGTACATGGATCCACCAAGTATGGAGAAGAGGAGGAGGTAGAAGAAGGGAGAGAGAGCAACAAAGATATATGGATGACAAAAATGAGGGAGTGCTTCATTACCACAACATGTATTAAAAACTCTTGAGGATGTAAACCTGATAACAACTCATTCTGTAGTGGTGCAAGAGTCCCACAAACCATTTGTACTTGGACGACTCAGACTTAAGCATTTACTGGGTAACAGCGACATCTAGTGGCCTATATAGGAAGCAGGGTTTTGGATAACTACCACCTGTTGCATTCTAGATTTTCCATTATCCTTTCCTCAGCTATTTTGCTCAAGGAGGGTATCACCAGTTTGTGTGTTCACCTGGCTTGGTGTTCTTCATAATGTCCACACCAACCTGCTTCCCCCTCTCTGCAGCAAGGACGGCATAATCACCATGGTGAGAGAGGTTAAAACTCCATTCTGACTGAGATGGGCCTGAATCTGGACTGACCTGCATGAGATTATGGAGGTGAATGTCTCAACCAGAAGATCTATTCTCAATAGTTTGGGATATAAAATAGTAACAGTTAATAACAATAATTCCACATTATTACCATTAACATTTCTGGATAAGTCAGCCCCTATAGCAGGAGTGTCAAACTGATCCAGTAAAGGGCCTTGTGGTTGCAGGTCTTTGTTCCAACCAAGCAGACAGAAGCACACCTGAGTCAATTAGTCAACCAATTGTCTTTGCTAAGGCCCTTGATTAGTAGACTCAGGTGTGTTTTTGCTTGGTTGCAACAAAGGCCTGCACCCACACGGCCCTTTACTGGATCAGTTTGACACCCCTGCCCTACCCATTTAAAACAACGTGGCCAGTTAAAAGTCAAATTCCTGACTGAGCTTTCCAAATAACCTGTGGTTTGAGCAGGTATGGCTTCCCTCTGGAAGAGCGGCCCAATCGAATCTCTGACCACGGAATCTCCATCCTCTCACACACCAACCTCCTCAGCAGCAGCCTCCCAGCCTGAGGAGAGCCACGCACAAAAGATGTCACATATTCGTAGCAATTAAACAATCAAACTGTATCTTAGGTTCCCCTCTCATAGTTCTGTCAGTGATTGTTATGATTGGATTGGCCATCATTGAATGTTATGTCCTGTATTGATGTCATACGCCTCAAACCTTTCATTTCACTGCGCATCTTGATGAGTATGTGACTACTTAAGTTCTTGCATCTTGTAACAGATCTCTGTGAGATTAGAGTGTTATGGGAGTTTGTTACTTATTTTCGTTGTCCTCTTGATCTTTCGTTTTCTTGTGACACAGACAAGTCATGCTTACCATGGCCGCTTTAGCATCTTTAGTGAACACAAACTGTCCAATTCTGTCTTTCTCCTCACGCTGGATGCAGCGTGCGGCGTGAAGCCACTCGCTTCTGCTGGGTGTCCACGATCCGCAGCGGAAAGCCCAGCGGACCGAGGCCATGTCCTCCCCGCCGCCCGGCTCTGTCATCGGGGCCGTCGCTCCCACACTGACGCAAGGCTAACGTTAGCAACATACCCCTGTAGCCACATATGTGGTTGTGTTTACGCAAGGGTACCGCGTTAGGTTTGGCTTTTTCATATATGATCGATAACGGGAAATGCGTGCTGTATATTGACGGTAAAGAGAGAATAAAAAGATAAAGAATCTAGTGTGTTCCCATACTAGACCGATGCACGCTCGCACATGCAGGGAAAGCGTAGCGTCGGTAGGCTGACGTCATGAACGAGTAGCCAATCAGAGTGAGAGTAGGTGGGGCTCGGCGGCCGCTACGAGCTTTTCCCACTTGAGATTCGACGATTGGGCGGGGACCGAGGGAGTCGAAGGAGGCGACAAGACGTAATGACAGTTGTGTTGATTAAAAAAGCATTTCAAATCCTAAAACAGACCTCATATTGGATGAAATAGTGGTCAGATTGGCCGACGTGGGCACACCTGGCCTATCAGCCTTAACTTTGTCACATGACTACGACTGACCAATCACAATCGTTAAAAATAATCGACAGGTGTTCGACGATCGGCAGGTGACCACGCTGACACAGGCAATGAAGTTAAATCAGTTCAATTTAATTTGCACAGCGCCAAATCATAACAAATTGGCCTGAAAAAGTCCACAAAAGGCTCATGCAGTGAGGGTGTGGCTACAGGTCTGCTGTTATCTCCTTGGGAAATACTCAATAGCTTTTTAGCATGCATGTATTTTATACTATTATTAATTTTACCACAGAGGCAATGGGCTTGTGGAAATTTGAAAACGAGCCACTAACTTGACACATACCTCTCCAAACATCACCTGTTTGTAAAGCACACAAACAGGTGATGTTCACCAGTGTTATTAACTGCAAAACACCAAGAACATAGGGATAACAATTTCTTTTTTAAAGGATTGTAGTGGAGGTGTACCTTTCAGTCACACTGTTCATCTTCAACATCATTCAGGTTTTGTAAATTTATTTAAGATGACATAGCGATAACAGCTGACATTGCAAAAACAAGGGCAACATAGTAACTGTCAAAATAGTGGGAAATTGTAAGACTGTAAAAATAAACAACGTACTTTCATCTTTAGGTCCTGAGGAGGCCTCTGACTGTTGCCTTTGAGTATCAACAGTGCAAAGCAGCGATATGCAATCATGCAACGATAGGAAGCAAATGCAGGCCAACAGAAGTTCAGGTTGACAAGTTGATAGGCCTGATCGTACAAAAAAGATAATTGCCAAATGAACAGGGGGATTCATTGCTTTACAAATTCTGTAATTTACAGATACACCTCAGCTCTGTTAGGATCTAGAACCAGGCTGAAAATCCAGCCTGCTATTGCAAAGAGTCTTCAGATCTGACAGCTGCTTTGTGCAAATTGAGAAGTAGTATGGTAAGCTTGAGTGGACAGATAGACCACGAGCCATTAATATTAAGAGATCTGGTGTCAGCATTGCAACTTGTTGCGCAAGAGTAATGGTCTCATTGAGGTTTGACAATGTAACTGCACATGGGCTATTATATGTTGCACTCAGTCCAATTCGCCTCACATGAGATTGTGAAAGGAATGATAGATGAAAGGCAGAATATTAGAATGAGAGGTGACACAATTGCTACGCAAGTGTAAATGCAGGAAAGGTCTACCCTCAAGGGACAGATGACAGCAAATGGGACCTCCCTCTCTTGAGACTTGCCAGATCAGGTGCAGTTTGCACCGAGACTGGTGGAGTTTAGGATGAGTGTACAAATGCCTGCAGGTTGTGTTTTGTCAGCATTGCTGCAGGATCATGCGGCAGTCTGGGTGAATAGGGCAGAAGAAGGAATTTACTGTGGCTGCTGGTAATAAAGGGACACTGGAAGCATAGCACCCTGGCTCAGAGAAAGCTGGAGCATGCCAGCGTGTGGCTGAGAGCTGACCGGACTTCAACAGCCTAAACAGAGCATACTAATTGTTAGCATGTCCACTTTATGCATAAAACACCAAATTCAAACCTTGTGAATTATGACTGCAGACCCTGCCCCAATGCTACAGCGCTTATCACTATTTGTCACACCTTATTACTCTTCAGCATTTTCATTCTCCAGCCCAATGTGTTGCAGAACACCCCCCCCCCATGCCTTTTGATGCACCTCCTTTAAAAGTTCTATTGTTATGACTGGCTCAGTCTCAACTGAATAATAAAAGGAATGGTGGAAGCTTAAGTTCTGGATATTTCTCCCACTCTTCAATTTGGCAGTTTATCTCCTCCCTCCACCCCCACCCCCATCTCCAACAGTTAATAACCTCTGCATTCTTTTGAGTTGCGGAACAATTTGTACACAACATTGCGCACTTTCAGACGATGTCGTCCTTGTTTCTTGACAGTAGAAACAAGGATGACATCTGACAGTAGTTCATCAGTGAACAGAATCACCAGAGTTCTGAGTGCCTCTGGCGAGTCTTGTGTGCTTCAAGTGAGTCCGCTAACTTGTGTTAGCAGCAGTTAACCAGAGTAGGTAAGTAGGTAGGTAGGTGCTCTGAGTTCTATGAGGATCCATGTTAATGGAGGACTTGGAATAGTGGTTCCTGATTCAGTGACAACATCCTACTGGACTCATGAGTCCAGGTGAGTCTCAAAAACGGCATGACACCCAGATAAAAGCGATGATAGATGAACTACGACCTCCCACAGTCAACTGGCTCATTCCTCAAACCAAGCACCATCTGAATTGTGGGTAAATCAACTTCTACGACCAGCATCAGACAAACAGTCCTCAGTTGCAGATGTGAGGGAAATGATGCCAACGCTGACTTATGGTGATTGTTGGACACTGGCTGGCATGGCATGGGCTCTGTGGCCAACATTACGTTTGGCAGGGTGGTTCGACCTATGGTTCAGGGTGAAATCGGGCCAAGTCTCAGTGAGTCAGTGTTGACGCGGACCAGCTGAGACTGGTTTGTGTTTGACTTTGAGTTTTGCAGCTTTCCGGTGTGTGCTGATCATTTCCATATCTGCCAACTGTATCAATATCAAGCCCAAACTTAATCAGCCTGTGGGAATAACAAAAAACAAAGAACCTTCATCCGACAGCATGAGAACATTGCGTACCATCTAGAGGAGTAGGCAGCTGCTTTGGGTCTCCGGTGGAGGTGATGTGTCTGTCGCTGCGTTTCTCCCAAAACCAATAAACAAAATGATTCCTGGCAGCCCCGTGTTTCCTGTTTTATGTAAAGCACATCCTTCTCCTCAGGAATGATCACATATTGTCAGTCTCAAGTTCTGTCATTTGACCTGAACAAAACCAATTTGTCACTGGAGTGTTGGTCCGCAGACCTCAGTGAGCAGATGAGCTGCCTTGGAAGCCTCGGGAGGAGCTGCTGTAGAAAAGTCGCATCTAGTTTTCAGCATGTGTAAGTTCCACTCAACATGTTATGGAAGGATTTGGTGGAGTTCTGAGAGCACACTGACAGCTGAATGGATCACTTTGAATCACAGAGGTATCTCTGACTCTGTAAATGCTGTCGGTCACCTCATTGACAGGACACCCATTTCACTATCCGACACTAACGAGAAGACTTTAAGCTTTTTAGGGCCTACTGAAACCAAAATGAAGCTGCCTTTCAACTAATTGGAGAGTTCCTCCAGTTTGCACACATTTGGCTGCACTCCAATGCCTTGGAGGACATCAGCAATTTCACTCAAACTTATCAGCAGACACTCTGATGACCTCAGACCAGGTGTAAACTGGTGAGGACACCTGAGGCCTCCATACAATAGATCTAAGATATTTTCTCAGCTGGGGAAAACACTGTTGTGTTTAAATGGTTTCTTTTGACTTAAAATATGGGGGGTTGGGACAACTTTCCTCCTACTACATAATGTAGTGAATGAGGACATGAGGGTAGTGGGTGTGTCAACGAAGAGAATCTTTGTAATTGGTGGACAAAGAAAGACAGATCAATTGTGATGTCAGTCCATTATAGTGGGTGAATAATCTAAAGTGAATGTAGGGCTGGCAAGAAAGTGTGTCACTTCACTGTGAGGGTGAGGGAGGCAAACTGTGAGTGAGTGAGTGTGTGTGTGTGTACACAGAGACATGTGCATGTTAGCGTGACAGTGCGAGGTCAAAGGGATGGAAAAGCGGCAAACAAATTGTGATTTTAGCTTCACTCTTTCAAATGATACTCCTCTATACCAGGGGTCAGCAACCCGCGGCTCTGGAGCCGCATGCGGCTCTTGAGCGCCGCCCTAGTGGCTCCCTGGGGGATTTTCAAAAATGCGTGACATTGGATAGAAATGGGAAAAATAATTTTTTTTTGTTTTAAAATGTTTCTTTCTGAGAGGAGAAACGTGACACAAAGATTCTTGACGTTTTCCAATGCTGTAAAAATGTTAAGAATAAATATTTGATTCATTAATAAGGCTTATATAAGGCTTTTAAATTTTTTTGCGGCTCCAGACAGGTTTGTTTTTTACTTTTTTGGTCCAGTATGGCTCTTTCAACATTTTGGGTTGCCGACACCTGCTCTGTACCAATAGTGGGGTGCGGGTGTGTGTGCGTGACAGCAAGTAATGGCAAATGCTTGTCTGTGAGGGTTCTGCATTAGTGACTCTTTGGTCCCTGAGGAGAAGAGATGAGAAAGTAGATTCCCCTGCAAGATTTTACCCCATGCACTAGCAGATCTGAGGCCAGCACCATTTTTATTATTTTCACGTTTTCTCCTGAGTCTGTATTAACAGCTATGATTTGGCTTTACCATTATTATTATTATTGTTATTGTGCTGGTGATCTCGTGAGAATATTGGGCAATATCACACAATATCTCAGCCGGACCGAGGAGTTATTATTCAGATTTCTGTTGGTTTCATCACCTGCTAGTTTTCTATTCTTGCTGTGGGAGTATTGCTTGATTCTAACTGTCATTCTTACTAGTAGAGATGAGGTGACATAATCACAAGATACACCACACTTGCAGACACAGAGGCAAAATGAACTCGGTGTAATTATAATTATGATTGAAACAGCATCCCCACATTGTTGACACATGGGGAATGTTGGGCCCTCAGACTAGAGCCTCACTGGTAATGGTCCATGTTGTATCAACAAAATACTTCACATAAATGTATGATTTACCTCCGGTCAGACCACCACACTCACTGTCAATTCCGAGCAGGGTGAAGCTCCAGGGAGACTGCGTCCTCGCTGTAATGAAAATAAATAGGTTAGAGCTTGAACGAGACGTGGCTCCATCTGGGACGTGAAAGCTCAAAGCACATTACAGTGCTTGACAGACCAAATGTTGACTCCTATCAGGCTCATGAATGAGGCGGTGGATCTTCTGCAGCCGCGGCTGTTAATGAATCCGGAGGGCACCGTCAATGTCAGACAGAACGCCTGTGCAAACACCGCGTTGTGAAATGAGCGTGAGAATTACACGTGAAGGAGCTGTAAATGAAACTAATGCTCCTCGGAGATCCAAGCTGCTTTAGCGATTTGCGCGTGAATGTGGGTACACGTGCGCAGTAGGAGTGAAGAAACCACGCAGGGAGACTCGGATCAGCATTGATGTTTTACTAGAAAAAAGGAAACCAAACCGAATGGAGTGACTGAAAGAAAGAAAGAAAGAAAGACAGAAAGAAATCAGAGTTCTAAAGCCAGAGGGCCCAGTGGGTCACCCACAGCTCACCATTCACACCTCAGCTGTGCGTGTACAAAAACCTCATGTGCTGAGGCAGCAAAGAAATAAACACAACGGCAGAATGACACCCACGGTCTGTCCATCACAGGTTTGTGTTTTTTTTTATTTTTTTTAACACAAACCTGTCTGCTGTGACAGTATCCTACTCGTCCTTGTGAATCACTGTCTCAATTAGCACTGCGTTTTTTTATCCCATTGAATATTAATTTGTATGCTAACTATACCCAATGCGCTTGATTTGAGATATGTTGCCGTGCAGATACCAAATGTTTCTGCTCCGATGTGACACAGCAGAATAAAGAGATTAGGTGAAGTTCAGAACTGAGGATCCAGATCGTCAGCCGTTGCCATTCTTGTGCGAGCGTGACTCGACGCTCTGCAGAGGATATCACCATTAATGTCTGCTGAAGCGTCGCAAACTCTGTCTTACGGCTTGACTGGGGGGCAGACGCCGACACAAAGGTGAGCAGATAGAGGCTGAGGTGGGAGCGGGGAAAGGGAGAGATGAGAGAGGCAGAGGTAAAGCAAAGGGCAGGAGGCAGAGAGACGGAGACAAAATGTAAGATCTGCGTCTGCACGCTCGGGGATCATTGATCAATAACTCCA
Source organism: Carapus acus (assembly GCA_900312935.1). Classification (NCBI taxonomy): domain Eukaryota; kingdom Metazoa; phylum Chordata; class Actinopteri; order Ophidiiformes; family Carapidae; genus Carapus; species Carapus acus. The sequence continues at coordinate 29,421 of OMPJ01010957.1, forward strand.
CCTTGTGGCAAAAGACAAGGTGGACTGCTGGACTGTGTTCTTCCCCTTAATAATATATCTGTGTCCTCCAAATGGCTTAAAATGCGTTGTTCCCTCTACTAGTGAGGTAAGGTGCCAAAACAGGGCTCAAATATTTCTGACGGCGCCTTCGCCGGATCGATTGCTGTTGCCGGGCAGATTCCACCCTGTCACTCCACAGGGGCCCATGGGGCACACAAAGGGTACACTGATCACTAGGACAGCATGACAATTAGCGAGCAACGTGGATGGCGAGCTAGTGGCCGGCCACAATGTGACCTGTCCGGCCAGAACGCGCTGTTTGGACTCAGGCGGCAGCTGAGGCTTGAATGTGATCTGAGGGTCTAACAGTCAAAACAAAAAGGACACAAAAGGTTTCATCCCGTCTTACACAGACCCCACGTGTACGCATTAATATGCAAGTTTGTGTATGTGTGCGCGCACGTATTTTTTTACATGTGTTGGTGTGTCAGTGCCAGATGGACATTCAGTGTTGAGTGGGACACACAGAAGACATACTCAGGTGACAGAATAATCCAAACAAAGCAAACAGCCAGAAAACAAAACACACGCCATGGCCTCCGACAATCCATGATCATTGTTTCCTACAGCTCTCTATAGACATATAGATATATATTCATTTGTATTATATATAATATGTAGGCTTATAAAAAGATTCTGTCTTAATTACAAGTAGTGTCAGTTTCTTTTATATTCATTATTGCAATGAATTGTTATCTAAGGTGATATTTCTTTAAAAAAAAAGGAAAGAAAAAGAAAAAAAGACGTGAGTTCTGTTTTGCTACGCAGTTATTTACAACACTTGTCCACAGATAGCCTGCCGACCCTGGCGCCACCATTGCGAGTCCCACCAGAGGACAGGGGGCCCCCCCTCACTGTCCAGGAACAGCAGGACCCATACGGGGATGACAGATAGTGGTTCTCAACCTGCCATTTGGAGAGGAAACTGGTGGTTTGCTGTTCTGGGCTCTGGATGTCAGGCAGTTGTCAAACACACCTAGAATCTCCAGCGATCGATGTCCGTTTAAGTCGAGGACGTTTGATAGCAGCATTAGCGTCTTTCTCCAGGTCAAAGAAAACTAGTTTTCCAGGTTGAGGAGCACTCTCTACAGATCTTTCGTCCTTTCACAGAACACACGCTTCACGCCTGGAGTCGCGCCTCATTTGCTGTTCTTCTTCTCTATTGTCGTGGTGATGCTGATGGAGAAGTTCATTCATTACTACTGGTGTTGATTTTTAAGCTTTACAAACCCTCCCCTCGTGGGTGTGTGTGTGAGAGTGTGTTCCATGGCCCCCCCATTGCCATACACACGTTGGAGGTTACTTCTGTTTATGTCACCTCACCGATTCTGCTTGTGAGGGACTTGTGTGGTGAAGAGAGCGTTGTCATTCAGTGTGCACAGTCCACAGTGTGCACGAACGCAGTCCAAAACGTCCAAGCTTACAGTTTTCTGGTCTTCTGGTGGTGATTTACCTGGCACAGTCCACCCAGGCAAAGTTACGGCGACGATGATGATGATGGCGACCGCGGGTGTCATCTCTTAATGTAAGGCGCTGTTTGAGGGGTGGGCGGGGCTTACTGGCCAACGCCGTCCTCCCAAGGAGTCGGAACAGGAGCGAGATGGCAGCGGGGGCTGTGTCCTTCCACCGTCGGCTGGTGTTGTCACCGCTATTGCCGCGGCCGTCGTCTTCACAGTTCAGAAGTTTTCGTTTGACGTGAGTCTGTGCTGGGTTTCCTGTCAAGTTTGTTTCGGGCGACAAAAATCAAGATGAATGCTGCGGGGAGGTGCGATCGTCGGAGATGTCCAGCGTTCACTCTTTGCTGCGTGTGTGTGTCTGTGAGACTAGTCTTTATAAAGTACATGATTGGCAGCAGGAAAGCGAGATGATGTGCGTGTGTGTGTGTGATTTAGGATGCGGTGAGTTAAATCAGTGGTTTGGATTCGCTATCGCTATATGTCTGTCTGTTTGGGTGCATATGGTGACGTCGCGGCTGTGGGAAGTGTGAGCATGAGATCAGTTGTATGCAAGTTTGAGTGTGTGTGTGTACGTGTGGTGTGGTGTGTGTGTGTGTGTACGTCTCTGTCAGCGTCTTTGTATCTGTAGGTCAGTAAGGCACGGCAGGTGTTTTTGGTTTTCAGGACAGGCCGGAGGAGACCACTGCGAGGCCGGGGTGTCGGAAGGAGGCGTGGCCCACGTGCACGGCTTTGGGGCAGTCTGGTGTCAAGACGCGGCCGTTCTCTCCCACGCTCCCCGTGATGGACAGACGGGCCTTGTTCCGCATGGCTTCGGAGAACGACAGCTAGAGGAGAGGTGGGAGGGGAGAGAGACGGGGAGATAGAGCGGCGGGGCGAGTCGGGAGGGGAAGAGCAGAGCACAGGTTGGATATGGGATATAAGACACTCAGAACTCACTCTCTCTCTCTCTCCCTCTCTCTCTCTCTCACACACAAACACACATACACAAACACAAAATACATCTACGTGCAGGTGCCTAATTATAGCAGCAACACTCTTTGGGGTGTGAGCTCGCGCAGTTTGTCCACACAGTGCCATGCCACCAGCAATGTTTCAACACGAACGGAGGGCAAACGGCTCAACCGTTTCCATTACCGTGTAAAAATTTGCTGGTCATTTAAAGAGTTTGATTTGTTTGTTATGACTACAGGAGCCAATCTTTATTATTTGGCTCCGTTCGCTGCAGGTGTGCCGATTTTTCACAGCAGCGGAATTCTCGTGGCAACTCATTAAGGAGCGATTCCAAACACGCACAGTGTGAACACACCCCGGCACACCGCGCCCTCAATTTTCAACACGCAACCACACGATGCTCAGACAGGTTTCGACATAGGCACAACAACAGGCGTCAATCCACAAACGCGCACAAAGACACAGAAATTAGGTAGACATCTGCATTTCATTAGTGATCATGCACTCATTCTCTCTCTCTCTCCTTGGGGTCATTTGTGGCCAGTGACCGCAAATAATAGAGGTGAGGATTTCCAAACAATAGGACAGGTGGGATTTGAAGAAGGACAAGTTTGGAGGAGTGGAGGGGGGGGAGCACAAAGGAGTAGTCCAGATTTATAGAGAGGGTTTGTGTGTGTGCGCGACGGACTGTACTGCTCGGAGAGGGCGACACTTCACAGCAATGGGCTACTACATGATGATTCACTTACACTGTTAGGCAATGGTACCGACTCTAAGAATTACACTGAAAGACTCTCAGGAGTAGTGGAAGGAGGAGCTGAGGATAGTGAGTGGGCAGGAGAGGAAACTTGGTCTGATGCAGCCGTCTGGGATATGAGACTAACAGGATTTTCAAAACTGTGGAGTCAAAGCAGTACACGCAAATCGAACGATGGGCTTGTGCGACAAGCTTTGGATGCTTTACTAAGAGTTTCTGCATGCTATGGCGTTAGTCATCACTAAGTTTGGGTAGTACAAACAGCAAATTAAGGGGAGGGGAGCTCACATGCTGTCCTAAACATGTCTCCGATGATATAAATGTTGTCTTGGAGGCAGGCAGTGCGATAACAGAGCTGGGTTCAATGGAGTCATATGGGCACGTTGGCGTTAATTTGCTAGTTTGTCTTAACCGGGGTGTCCGATTTTTCTTCAACATGGGCCACATTTGCGGTGAAGAAGTCCAAGGGGCACTGTTTTACGCTATTGGCCGAAGGTTGCCAGTGGTAGTTGGGGGTCGCGTGGCTCAAGATTTTGGACGGTGGGCCAAATGACCAGACATTAGACATTCCTGGTCCAAAGTATCCTGGGCACCATCTAGGACAGTCTACAGAGAGGTTTTGGCAGATAATGCGAGAAGGCACATTGTTTCCCTTCTTGGGGGGGAGATTAGTTTTCTAATGTGTAAACCAGTGGTTCTCAAATGGGGGTACACGTGCCCCTGGGGATACGTGGAGGTACTGCAGGGGGTACGTGAAGCTTTTCAAAATATCTTTAAAAAAATCTTTTAAGTGCAATCTTCTTTTTTTTTGATCCTAAAAGAGGTAACGTTTATTTTTTTTGTGAGCAAATCTTTATTTATTAAGTTAATTTATTTTGTAAACAAAATATAATTTATTTATAATTAAGTTATAGATTTATTTCTGTGAACACATTTTAGTTATTTATGTATATATTTAATTTTGTACCATTACAGAGACCAATTTAAATTAGCAGCGTTTTGCATATTTCAGTTTTGACTGGTTTTATGCCTTCCTGGTGGTCACCGTCTTCTGTTTTTCTTTTTTGTTTCTACATGCAATGTTTGCAATATGGATGCATTTGTCAGGTTCACTGATATAAGTTGTTTGGCTTTAATAAATCAGACAGTGATTTTACAGCACTGTACCGCTTTTTTCTTCCAAAAATGTTTTGCCCGTGTCAGGGGGTACTTGACTAAAAATATATTTTTAAGGGGGTACATCATCACTGAA
>OMPJ01010959.1:7094-19810 GCA_900312935.1 Carapus acus
TCCCTCGTCTGGAGGACAGACCCCGCCTCCTCTAGCCCCTCCCCGCCCCCCTTAGCTTAACCCTGCTCACTGACACTTGACCCCTAAAAGCCCACAGCCACATTCCACCCCCCCATCGATTGGGATAAAAAAGTCCTAGCAACTTAAAAAGACGTCTCAGGTGGCAAAAGCAAGTGTTTTAAGTTGTAGCTTTAGATGTTCTATTTACGAGGGAAAAAGTTTTTATTTTCCATATGATTACCTCTGTCTTCACAAATCTTTTTATTTATTCAAACAAAAGAGGTGCTTATTATCTCCCTCACTGCGCCTCTTTGTTGCCACAGAGAAAACAGATCAGCATTCATTTGCATTGTGCAAAAAAAAAAAAAAAAAAAAGAGGAAAAAAAAAATCCCTCCTCCACCCCAACTCGCTCATAACATTTCCCTCAGGTCGGTGTTGCGACGTGTGACTGTGGATCATTTGTGGAAAAAGCACATTTTCATAAAACGATGAATGTCGAAAAAGCGAGAAAAGCATTCCGCTGCGTTCCCACCTGCATTCCGGCGATTCGGAAAAGGGTCCACGTGCTTTGAGTGTGCAGGGGGAAAATGAGAAGAAGAAGAAGAAGGAGAAAGTAAGAAAAGAAAAAAAAAAAAAAACGAGACCCGGATGCTACTGTGCATAGTTTGCTGTTCATTCCAACAGTGTTAATGCTTCAAGATGCTAGAGGTGCCTTGATCATTTTTCTGTGCCTATGAAAGAAAGTTGGCGAGAGACCACCAAAAGCGAAGAAAAAAAAACGAGCAGATCTGGCTAATTTACCATTTCGCTGACTTATTTATTCCAGCAATGACACAATCCAAGCAAAGTATTTTATCCTGACGCGACTCTTCGGCGATGCACTCCCCCTCCACCCCCCATGGCTAAGCGCTCAAGACGCTCAGGCACCCACAAGACAATTTAAAACTCCTCTGCGCTTTTTGTCCTCAGACAAATGTCCAAATGACAGAACCTGCAGTCACGTAATCCTGCACGGGTCGAACGCATCCACACGCAAACACACACGGAAACACACAAGGCAGTTCCACTAGCACGTGCCGTGTCCTGCTGCACTACAGAAGCTCCCGACAAATAATAGTAGTAACACAACGTACTGTACAACGATGCATCTGCAGATGAAAACCAAAAGGCAACTATTGAAAACGTCGTCGAGCCGCCTTGTTTGTCCAAACTAGTCATAGTGTGTCTAAATTATTTTATAAGTATTGCAGTAGATGATATGAACTTGTACCAAATTCTTTATTTTAAAGAAGTAATTTATTTTGTTTTGTATGTACAGTATGTGTTCCATTTCAGCATATTACTCCCCCTCGGTCCCTCTCTGTAATCAGCTGATGTCAAGATTTCTTCACAGAAATGGCAAATAAAGAGAAATTGCTATTATTTATGAAACAATTTAGCCTCCGTTCTTGGCGTGTTGTGACATTGGCGGGACGCTTTCCCGCCCGTGGCGCTTTTGCTGGCACTTCAGTTGGTGCGTGCACACTCCTGTGTGTGGGAGTGTGTGTGTGTAGATGCAGGTTGAGCCCCTGCAGGTGGCGAGGTATTTATCATCCAGGAATGTGTGTGTGTGTGTGTGTGCGAGCGCACGTGCGTGTGTTCTGTGTGACCTTATCAGGATGTTATCAGGTGACACACAAAATGATGTTTGGAGGACTTTTGGGGGAGGTGCCAGGATAAGAGACCTGTCAACACACAGGCACGCACACACACACACTGCCCATCAATGCGTGTCACCAGCCTCTTTTCCTCAGCTCCAAAGCCTCAAAAGGAAATTTAAAAACGCCAGAAATTGCAATTCAAGTCCTGCTGAATTCAGTTGGAGGACAAATGACATCTGGATGAAAGTGACTTTGGATGGATTGTATCCGCGGCATGAAAGTGTTTTTGCTCTCCACGTTGGTTATCAACACATTTGACAAAATACAGCCACAGCTCAGATGATTTATTGAAAGATTTGATCTGTTTTCATACACACTGTTATTGCCACCATTTCCAACAGAGCACAACAGTTTGGCACGCCATACTTTTTCACACCGCCAGATTCTGCTCGCCATGCCGCCATCAGTGCCACTTTAATATGGGAAAACCTTTCAGACGGAGACTTGAGGCCATCCGTTAGCAGCTGGACGTTTGCTTTGACACCGCGGTGAGCAATGTTTTCCAATATGCTCCCATCAGCTCATTAGCACGCAAAATGGGTCACACGGCACGAATGAACTATTGGATAATTAAAGCAACAGAAGCTTAAGTAAAAAAAAAAAAAAGAGGAAAAGGGAGGGAGAAAAATGAGATGTCACTCCCCCTCTGAACAGCCGCACTCTTGGGTCCCAAACACATCAATACAACAATCCATTAATCCCATTAATCAGTTTACCAAACACATATTTGGGATTTGTCATAACATTTGTCAGGTCGCCTCTCACTCTAAAAACCCTGCTGTCAAAGCCGCCAAGCCAGTGAGGAGGCAGGCAGGCAGACTATTCCTCCCAAATGAATGATTACCAACGAGAAAAGTCTGAGCCAGACTGTGGCCTCATTACATTACTTCTGATGGATTACTGTCGATTCTTTCAATGTGTGTATCATTGTTATAAAAAGTTCAATAATTGTTGTTATTATTATCGCGGCTCACTGTTGAGCGAGAATAACTCGTCTGCCGCTACAATAACAGCAGCCACAAGGCTCCCAATTTACTCCTCGACTTCATCAGCTCACAATTAGCGGCTGAAAGAACCCCTATCCAGATACGGGTTAACTAGGCCTTTGTTTGGATGCCGCTCAGCTGTTGAAAGGAGGAAGTGATGTGATGACTTTTCCCTCCAGATAACACCGTTTCTTCTTCTTCTTCTGTTTTTTTTTTTGTGCTTTTGTTTTGTATTGTAGCGCTGCCGGCATTACTGCTCACAAACGAATCCCGAACAACAAACAAGGCAGGGACCCGCTGACGTACCACTCACAGAACTGTAAGAAGGCAACAGCATGAAGCAGTATTATAACTTTTAATTATTCAAATATTTGTTTTTTAATATAAAAAACACATCATATGACAACAATCCCTTCTTGGGGATACGATGCCTTCACAGTCACATTGGCTCATGATGCTATCAAAATGGACAATGAGGCAATGGGAGGCGTTCATGTTCGAGAGAAAAGCAGGGACGTCCTCCTGGACGAGCACACGTTGTACACTCACGTACTGCAGTACTACGGAGCGTGTACTCCCAGATCTTCTCTGGGCTCCGTTGTGTACTCTGGTTGAGTGCGCGAACCTCGCACTGCATTTTGCTGGAAATAATGAGAAGCCTGTAGCATCCTAACCAGGTAATCACCTCAAGAAATGGAAAAGCGAAAAAATATCATCAATACGCCAGAATGTGCGTGATCTTTTGATAAAGTGGAGGCAGCGAAGTAATGGCAGCATGTAAACAGAAACATCAGGCGTATTCATCGTAAAAGCATTTGCTCGTTAGCGGTGTCCTCCGTCCACCAGCTTGTCGGGATGGAGGGTAAATACAACGAGTCTGTCACCCGCCGCTTCGCAGGCTGATAGGATATCATGATGCAGCTCGCCTCCGCACGCAGGACAGGAGCGGGACGCCGGAGGCGCATCCTCCCCGCAAATACACAGGCGGGACAGTCCTTTTTTTCTTAAAACAAAACCAAAAAAAATCAGACCAGTGTTTCTCAAACTTTGAGAGCCAAGAACCGCCTCCGAAACACAGCAGAGCAAAAAGAAAAAAAAAAAAAACAATGACAGAGAAGCAAGGGAACTTGGGGCTGACTTAGGTGATGCTCAAGCCAAATATCACCTCTTAAATGTAAAGAACGGAAAACCAAAAACATGGTTAACAATAAAAAATATTTCACCAAAAAATAAAAAAATTACCCCAAAAAAATCCCATAAATTATCCAGTATATTGAAAAATATTCAAAATAAAATTAAATAAATATGGTCACTTATCAATTCAAATGTATTGATGAGGCGACAAGGGTTTGGGAATCACTACTTTAAAGTACCACTAGGGGGCACTAAATGCCAACACTGATACGCTGACCACAGTTTGAGAACCATTGGACTAATAAGCACTTTTCTCCTCAGCCATCTTTTGCAAAATCATTTGTAAATGCGTAGTGTGACATATTCAATATAGCGAAGTACCACAGATGAGATTTCGTAGTAGCAGAAATCAATCTTCTTTTGGCTCGAGCCCATCCAGCAAAGGTCAGCGCTGCCTTGCTCCAGGGCATTTCAGCAACGATGAGGCATTTCAAACAATTCGAGCGTTGGGGGAACTCCAACCGAACTGATCTCGTTGAAAGCGGCAGCCTCCCTGTCTGTGCAGAAAGTGACTTTACGTTCTGCAATGATTATTAAAGCCGCAACACATAAAACCAAATGACTTTTTAGAACAACATCACATTTCAGAGAACGCATGAGAGCGCCGGCTTTACAAGCCTCGTGCGAGTCATTAACAATCATGAGGTGTAATCTGCAGAAAACGGACATTTGATGCGGGTCCTGCAGAGGTTAATGGAAACATCGGCGGCGGCCGGCAGCCCTCACTGATTTTACAAGATTTGAAATGGTGAGGTTTGGAGAGGAGAGACACAGAGAGGGAGAGAGCGAGAGAGAGAGGAAAAAAAGGCAAAGTAATTGTTCCGTTGTTCTGAAAGTCTCTAACATCTCAGGTGCTTCTTACTGGTCATGTCATTCCAGATACGGTGCATCTCCTCTGGCGAGATCTGGTGGACGGTGATAACCCGCCGGTACCTGCAGAGACTGTAGGCCATTTTCCAGTGATTGAAGCCACTGTTCTGATAAGGATGAATCCCAATCTTTCTCAAGCACAATCCCACATACACATCCTCCAGGTGCAGCAGTCTGGTGTGCAAAGAAGTCTTGAAAATGAGTTCGGCAACGTCTGCCGAGAACACGTAGCCGGTTCCCGAGCAGAACGGGGGGTATTTACTGTCGGGGTAAAGGTCTCTGGACATGTACCACTTACTGCGCATGTCCCTGATGGGGCCGCCGTTGATGACGTAGCCTGTGAAATACCTCCGCCTGGGCTTGGTGTTGGGCTTCAGGAGCTTGTAGATCAGGTTGTCCATGTTGACGAAGATGTCGCTGTCCGTCTTCATGACGTACTGGGCTTTGGGACAGAAGGTGGCCACCCAACGCATGCCCATCATGGTTTTGAGGGTGAGGTTGTGGTAGGAGTCGATGAAGTCTTCCACCACGATATCGTGGAAAATCTGACTCTCCTGCTCCACCATCTGGTTCAGGACCGGGTCGGTGTTCTTGCCCAGCAGAAAGACGGTGATGATGCGGATGTCGCTGAAGGTGCTCTCGTCCCCCCACGTCTCTCGGATCGCTTGGCGGGCGTCGAACTCCCTGTGCGTGGTGCTGATGAGGATGACGAGGAAGGGCGGCACGCTTTCACATTTCTTGGGCTCGTTGATGACGTACTCGTAGTTGTGGGGATTGAGGGGCCGGGTGCGGATGTTGTTGAAAGTGATGTTTTTGGGAGTTCTCACCGCTTTTCGAATGGGGATGTACATGTGGCCCACATCTGTGGACGTCGGACGGGATAAACTCAGGTACCACAAAGCGCTGGCCCAGCAGACGACGGTCAAAATGTATAAACATGATACTTTTGAAGGCATTATGCTACATTTAGGTGTATGTTAATGAGCTGGATCTTATGAGGCTTTCTTTCATGAGCGATGTTCCTCCCAGCGCTGCAGCACGAGGCTGTTCTAGCATGCAGTCTGACATTAATTGTCAGTAATGGAAAACTTGGGGGTAAAGCGGTGCGTTGGGCTTTCTTAATGCAAAAGCGGGGTGGATTTGTGAGGATGCTCAACTTCTTTTGGTGGGACGCCCAATCCTCCATTTACATCTGCAGGGAGGAGAGAAGGAGAGAGAGAGAGGGAGGTAGAGGGAGAAGTAAAGGGCAGAGAATGTACATTAACAGAACACATGCTTTGAATATATGTCAAAGCAGGAAAAAGAACATTTTCGCATGTCATGAACAGGAACAGTTAGTCCTGAACTCAACTCACCCACATTCCAACAGCCCTACAACACCATCGATTCAAGAAATTGTCATACTACCATCCCATCACCATTAGGACCAAAAAACTACCTCCTCTTTATTGATCCATTCATCTAGTGATCCACTACTGCCACTGCTACCATTACTGTTACAAATACTACTACTACTGCCACCGCTACTACTACCACTACTTCTACTCCTGAAACTTCTACTCCCACCATTATTACTCCTACTCCGACTCCTAGTGACTATTGCTGTGACCACTACCACTATTCCTACCACTACAACTACATCTACTTCGATTACTTCAATTACAACACCCCCTATTACTACAGCTACTACTTTGACTGCTGCTTATACCACTTCTACTTCTACAAAAATTCTTTCTACTGTTGCTACCTCTGTCAATGATAACATTTCTCGTTTATCCATATGCATCCCTGAACCAAATCATGTATATTTCAAATATTCAGGAATCAGGAATCTTTTATTGTCATTACAGCAATTGAATTGTGTGATGAAACTAAGGTGCTGCATTCCGGTGCAAATAGTTCAAGTAGAGAAAGAAGAAAGAGAGTTTCTATATACAGAAAAATATAAACACACAACATGTACATTATAAATATGAGTATAAACATTATAAATATCCTTATTGAATTATGATATAATAGAAATTGGGCATTTAAAGCATTTTTTTCCTTCTTCATTCTTTCCCTTTTCACCCTTCATGTTACTTATCTCCCTTGGCAGGTAACACAGAGGAAAATGAGATAACTACTATGGCAAAAAAAAAAACCCATCTATAATATGTTTTCTATCACAAAACCAATAACCATGTACTGTGTGCTCCACACACACCCTTCACAGTTCTGTGTAATAGATTTTGATGAGCATACTGAATCATCTTGTAAATGATTATTCTACCCCAATGATGATCCAACATTAAGGGAAACTATCCAAAAAGCCAATGTGAAGGTTCGTCCTCTTCTTGTTGACAACAGCTGTGCAGCGATTTTCCTGATGGAGTGATGCGGGGTCGCAAACAGGGTGCCACGCTGGGATAAGTGTCTCTGCGGGGTGATAGCTCACACCCCGGCTGGCGTGCCTGGTGCATGGTCTGCTCGTCACTCCAGCTGACAGAAAGTTGGCATTGTCCGTTTTTCGTGATTTTTTTTTCCCCCTGGATATATTCGGCTGAGATGGCACAGAGCCATTTGTTTGTGCTGCTGTGCAGGTGGCTGAGCATGTGGCTCTGAAAGCTCAGTGAGTTACTGTCCTTTCATTCTGGGGAGGCAGTGGACAGATGGACCTCACAGGAGACGAGCCACGCGGCAAGAACATCTCCATCTTCTCTACAAAAAGTACTCGAATGGGAACTGGGTGGCAAAACGCTCCCATAAGACAAATTCATTGAGCAGCTTTTTATATTAAAGAACATTAACAAATCTTCACCAAAGCACCACAAGCCCAGGTGGGATTTGCATTTCTTGTCACATATTGTATTGTAATATATCCTAACAAGCCAAAAAGACTGAGCCAAGAAAAAAACCCCAAAACATGTTTAAACTAGAATCTGTATTTCTGCAGCGACAGCTACTCATTTGCATTTGCCTTGAGACTGTGTGTGTTCATTTCCGGGACATTTACCAAAAAAACCCGAGGTACTATGTGTACCAACACTTAATGAGATTTTACTGGATCCAAAACCGCCGGTAAGGTTTGACTGAAACACATTTGCAACCCAGTAGAGCGTCAAATGGAAGAAAAAAAACACAGGCACATGATCTCTAACACTGAGGTCAAAATATGATAATCTATCACATGAATTAAAGGTTCAATGACCATGAACTCCGACACTCTGAGATTACAATATTAGAGATTATTCAAACGCCGTGGCAAAAAGGCTCTGTTTGTTTTCATATACAGATTGGATTGTATTGGGATTGCGGGGCAGGAGGCATTCAGGCAGCGTCCTATAAGCTGTTATTTGTATGCATCGTTTCATACCAATCCTGCTGAGGGACGCTGGGGAAAATTCTTCAGTTGACAGTATTTACTCGCAGTTAATTCTCTCTTGAACACCGTACATGTTTTCACAGATTCCACAGGGGGTGGAAAAAGCAAATGGTGGCGCTGACACTTTCTCTGGACGTAATGAACAGTGACAGCACAATAGAAGGCAGGCAGGCCAGGCAGGCAAGTATGTAGGTAGGTAGGTATGTACGTATGTACAGTATGTATGTGGGTAGATAGGTAGATAGGTAGGCAGGTAGGTAGGTACTCATCTAATCTATTGATCCAGGAAATCTAAAGTCATATCAGCTTCAATAACAAAGGTAGAAATGAACTAGAAATACAGGTCAGTTGAGGGGAAAGGAAAAAAAAACATAGAAGTATATGCAGCATGTGACAAACCTGAGGAGAAACCGATGCCTCCATTACATTTGAATGTGGATTGAAGGGCCACTTTGACACGTCGACATGTTCGAGGGCCAATCTGACATGTCACGTATTCAGCGAGAGAACCGTCATTGTGTAGTAATAACTGTCACAACAATCACACATTTGTTTTTTCCTCCCAGCCGACGCTTTTCATCTGTCGTTATCCATTCCACGCCCTCCGCCCCCGCCACATATAATTACGCGTTGTGTTCTGCGGCCCGATCGCTGCACACAACGCCTCACCGAGAGACTCGATGAGGCAATTTGGCAGGGTGCGATTAGCCGTCTTGAGAGCCGATGGCCTCTGAAAAAAAAAATTGCGCGAGATTTCTGTGGCATCTAAATAACAGCTTCATTTAAGAGTGAATGGGCGATGAATACAACACTGCCAGACGGATTTAGTTTATCTTGGTGATGTTTATCACGGCACGATTGCCCAAACACTTTTGCAGTTCTTATTAGATGCATTTATCAGCCAATAAAAATTCAAATAACTGCTCCCTCGTTATCACTGTGTTGAATGGGATCTCGGGGAAAATTGAAAAATAAATAAACAAAAGGGGGATCTACGAGACATGCTAGATGCACTTATCAGCTCAATAAAAAGGGATGCATTTCCAAGCTAATAAAAATCATGATAATTACTCTTTCTTGCTGGTTAATAAATATTTAAATGCTAAAATGAAGCGAGACAACCACGCCCCATGTAAGTCTTCAGTTTGGTTTTTGTGTGGGTGGATGTATCTGTATTTGATTCACCATCATTTTTTAAGGGTTAGATGTTAACAAGGCGCAGTAACACTTCAAAGACTAATCGTGACCTCTAGGCTTGACCTTGACCTACATTCAAATGACTGTGGAGGGTAAATGTTGCCACTCCTGTTCCGCAGGTGTAGCTGAAAATGTGATACACAGAGGAGCCCAACATTGTGGAATATGTTGGGTTTATTTGTTGGGCGCTTGAGAAGATGCAGTGACATTGTGACCCTCTGAGATGGAATAGATTTAATGGACTGCATCCTCCCTGACTGCACGAGTGTTGTAAAGTAGGAGAGTAGGAGGTGTGCTGTTGTAAAAAAAAAAAAAAAAGCAGATAAAGTTATCAGAGTGAACTTAAGCATTCGCAGTTCATTCGAACAGAACAGAAAGAAAAACAATCTGAATGAAAAACTAGAGTAATTAGTTGACACCGGCGACAGTCTTCATTTATCATGATTTAATGTACAGCCGTAGGTGAATCAGTTTGAGGGAACGCGGCACAAAGACAGCAATTCATCATAATGTAGCGTTCCATTCTGCAAGCCCCTGGATGTAAACTTTGGCAGGGCGCTCTCTAAAAAGCCTTATTATGCTCTCCTGTGTGGGTGTGCGACAAAAAATATATTTGATTCATGGCCCTGAGACCGTCTGTGGACAGCATTCTTAAGTGGTTTTCCAATAACAATGACTTCTAGCGAACAGGTTGCCAGGCTGAATTAACCAATTCATAATAAGTTGGAACCTTATTCCTATTTTCGTTACTCCATTAACACATCTTATCCCATGTACAATTTTGTACTACAACAGTAATGAGAACATCAACAATAATGACACCAATAACTACAACTACCACCACTACCATAACTATTAACTACTCCTTTCACCACTAGTACTGCCACCATTGGTACCACTATTACTATGGGTAATACTCCCACCACTGCTACTACTACCACCACCACCACACTATTACTACAACTCCTATTACCACTGCTACCACTATTACTAATACTCCGATCCCCATAATTACTACTACCACTATTATGACTACTCCTACCACCACTACTACCACTATTACTGCTACTGCCACTATCACCTCTGCTACTACTACCACTACTACCACTATTACTACGACTCCTACCACCACTGTTACCACCGTTACTGCTAGCATTTCTACTTCTACCACCATAACTATTGCCATTACTACTGCTACCTCTACTTCCACTGCCACTATTTTTACTATCACTCTTGCTGCTATTACTACTACTACCTCTACACCACGACCAGTATTTCCATCGCTACAACTGCAACCACTACTACCGCTATCACCGCTACTGTTATTATTACTACTACTATTACTACTAGTACAAAATTACCACTACTTTCAACATTACTAACACTAGAATTATTATCACTGCCGCTATCACTACTACTGCTATTATTACTACTACTATTACTACTACTACAATATTAACACTACTTTCATCATTACTAACGCTACAATTATTATCACTGCCACAACTACTAGGAACATCTTGCTTCTAGACTGACTGTATGGGGACTAGTTTCTGGTTTGGTTACCAAAGAGCTTTGAGCAAAGACAATCATCTGCAAGCAAGTATGAGTCTGCAAAATACACATGACACGTGCTCCAGAGGAACAGTACCATGACCTTGTCTATAGATTGTACAATTATTTTTGATATTCATACCCATTATTATAGGTCCTAAACATTCTCATTCTCCAAACATCAACAGTAATGATGTTCAAATTGTAGTCAATGGGTAGAAACACAATCTACCTGTCCATACAAAGCGATTACAGCTCATGCTGGTGGACTTTGTGGATACATCAAACATGTTCCATCCAAAATGCATGGCAGAGGACTTCCGTGTTTCCAAGTAGTGTGTGTCTATTCTCTTCGTACCTCCACAGTAACAAGCATCTCATTTGGAAGCATAGCTGTCTGACAGATCTGTGAAGTGAGAAAAATTATCCGACAATTGTCGGAATGGAGTGCAGTCAGACACACGAGGTAAATCGCTTTGCCTGGCATTATTGTGCTGCCAGCTGCACCCCTGAGCTTATTTCAACGTCTTCAAGCTTCTCTGACCTTCAAAAAGAAAAGGAGAGTGAGAACGCACACACACCCACATCTTCACCGTCTGCAAGCTGTTTCTCAGTGCTTTTATTTGCTGAGAGGAAAAATCAAACCCCAAACCAAACAGAAAACAGACTTCCTCTCAGCAAAATAAGCAAAGTATCCCTAAATCCCGAACGACATTGAGAGGGGACTCTCCATCACCTTGTGTATTAAAATGTCCCAGAATGTATATTTATTCACTGTGTGGGAAAATCTGCTTTTTCCGCTGCGATGACTGTGTTGATTTTTGCATATTTACAGATTTACAGATGCACACCCTCATCCAAAGAAAGCGGTTGCCAAGTTTTACCAACGTAAACAACACCTGCTGGTATATGTGACAGAGCAAATGAATGCTAATTTGAAGCAATGGTTGTCATGGCAAATCATTCTCGATTAAAGCGTCGCACGTGGGGGGAAAAGTTACATTTCATTGAAAGTTTTGTATGCTGTAATTCTGCTGACTTCTCCGACTGTGTGCCCCATTTTTCCTCATTTGTATGAAATATCAAATCCACCTGAAAACCTGCCAGTGGGGCTGTGCGCGAGGGGAGCAAAAATCTCGACAGTCTCGGGATCAACGCTGATATTTTCGCCTCCCAAAGGAGCGTGTTCGCCGAGTGTAACCAATTCTGCCACAGAACTTCTTGATTAATCTCAGTCACCAGAACACGCTAACGCAGCGAGGACACGTTTGAAATGAGACGCACAATAGGAACAGATTTTCTATTTAGCGTGGCACACAGACTCGCGTCCATTAGGGAGAGTATTATAATTTACCTATTTCATGCCTCAGGTTTGATTCACATTCCTAATGCAGAGGGTTCGTACACAAAAGAGGGATATGCACAGGTCATTCAATTAGCGAGGCTACATTAAGCCGAATAGTTGGATGGAGGATTTTATCTATTCCATAGGAAAGTAGAAATTCTATGGGGGAAAAATTGTCGCAGAAAGTCTGCGCCATCAAATCGAACACGTTTCCATCTGATTGAAAACGTCACCTGAGCAGAGGTCAGGCGATATTGGCGCCGTCCTGCTCGACTCTGAGGTGAGCTGGCTGTTCCTCATGCATATGTATAATGAATTAAAGAGATAATGAGTCAAACAAAACACCATTACAGGTGCTGATTTAGAGGACACCATCGTGCAAATGCCACTATTTCTGTTCAAGGTCTTTCGTGTGAGTGTGGACGTGTGTGTGTGTGTGTGTGTGTGTGTGTGTGTGTGTGTGTGCATGTCTGTATGTGTGTGTGTGTCTGGCTCACTGCATTGC
>OMPJ01010960.1:0-11713 GCA_900312935.1 Carapus acus
CCGCCACTGGGTCGCCTCCTCTCGGGTTGCACAGGATGGTTCTCTGTCAACGGCGCTCTAATGGTAGACGCAGAGCTGTGTGTGTGTGTCTGTGTGTGTGTGTGTGTGCACGCTGCGGTGTGAGCGCTCATCTGTTGCTTTCCTATTACGGTAGTTTGGAAATACTTGGGCGGAAAGGAGAGATGGCCGCTCGCTGTTCGGTCTCAAGTGCATCCCAGGCCAGTGGCGGCCCAGTTAGACCAGATATTGGACGTGAACCTGCAGCAGCAGCTCTGCTCCAAGTCACGCAGACCGAAAAAAAGAAAAAAAAGCTGCAACTCTTCCAGCTCATCTCTGTGTACCACATTTTACAGGTCAATGATTTAGAATTTTTCAACCGGGAACTCAATATTATATGAAATACTTGCTGGAGACAATGAAAGACAACACAATTGCGTGAGTGAACAATTCAACAGAGAAGTCCAACTTTTTAGATCGTGTCAAGTAATTAACATCTCACGTTGGTATTGAGGGACACATTTTACCTGCTGCTGTCTGATGTAATTGTCTGCAAAGTGAGACACTGTTGTCTCAAACAGACTTTGTCATCATTCCTCATTCACAAGCGATCAATAATTGGATTCTTTTTTTGGTGTGCCGTTTGAGTGTTAAACAGCCGTGTGGTGTTGTTTTGGACAGCGTGTCAGCCACACGCAGACTGGAGCCTGGTCCCGGTGATTAATGATGGGAAAGGCCAGACAAACAAGTTCCCTGGCTGGCTGTCTCCAGACCACGAGCAGAGGTGTAAGCTTCACTGTTTTCAATCAGCGGCGGCTTTATCGCCACTGTGTTATCGCCGCTGCATGTCAGGGGTCCCCAGGCCAATGACGTGGCCGTGAGTGGGACACCTAAATGGGCTCTCAAACTGGACAGACCAGACAGAGGTCAAAATGAAGTTGGACTGACCCGTCCTCTCAGGTCCCGCAAGTCAAGATAGCGTGTGGTAAATGATGTGTGTGAAAAGAAGAATTCAGTAAGAAGTTGATGGTCTGCAAGGAGATATTGTTGGTAATTATGTCATTTGTTTACATAGACTGGATCTGGCAAGACCATTAAAAAACAAAAAAGTAAGTGTGAGGTGTGCTCATACCAATCAGGATGTGGTGAAAGCTGATTTTTTTTTTGATATTTTTAGCTTTAGGCTTTTATTTCATATATCTGGAGATATTCATGTATATTTATAAAATTTTACTTATTTTTATTTTCATATAAAATCAGAATATTAAAAGTATAGAAATAAAATATTTATTATATATCTAAGAATATTCTAAGAAGTTTGTAATCTATATAGTGTATTTATATATTTTCATATATTTTATGTAAGATATTTCTAATAGTCCTTGTGTTTTGCATCATCTCTCCAGTGCTGAACAGGCCTCATGCATCAAAACATGTACGATCACGTGATCACAAACTGTACATGTTTATATTCATCTGACATGACAAACGACGACAACCGATCCCCTCCTCGTCATGTTAATCAACAGTGACGCCACTCCAGCGGCTTGTGTGACAACCCGCACGTTGCTAATCACGACTTCCATACGGAGTCCATTTTCACCTGATAATCCGCTAAGCGACAACACATTCGCCGCGTTTGCCCGAGCCAGGCGATACCGCGCAGCTCTGCGAGAAATCAAGCGCAAACACCTCCGTGATGGAAAGCAGCTGTACGGGAATTTGTTTAAAAGAAAAGCTGTAAAGATGACGGACTATGTGGTAAACGGCTGGTGGTCACATGACCCAGGTGACTGATATACAGCCTTTGGAGTCCCATGTCTGAGGACCCAAGTCTGTGGTTCAGATAAGACAGTGCCCGTAAGGTTACTGGGCAGGGATGGTGGGAAGGGGGGGCTGTTGTTGTTGGCCTGTGCGTGAGCCGTTTGGTCAGACTGACTCCATGTGCGCCTGATAAAAGTGTAAAACCGTCCAAACAAAAGCTACAGGAGATGACATCTCTCACTCTCTGAGGACCTCGACATTCTCACGGTGATGATAAGACCGTCCTCCCCCCTCTGCGCCCCTCTCAAGCCCCTCACGAAATCGTCTAAGCTGAGCGCCTGCATCCCAGATTGGCCTCACTGGGTTTCACTGGGAACTTAACCTCAGCTGAGGTGTGTCATTAAGTCAACACCACTCAATCTTTTCCACCGCTCGGCACAGGGAAGATGCGGTTCAACCTGGCCTTGGCAGGAATGGGTGTCGCTGTCTGGAAATGTCAATTTCGCGTGCGGTTGGCGTGAGAAGTTATCAATATTTGTGCGCTCCTCGCATTCCACCTCAGAGAGCTATTGAGCTGTGGCAAATGGTGTGTGGCTAAAGCCCTCAAGCAATCGAGGAGATCTAAGCCAAATACCCCTATTCCCCGTCACAGCACTACAAAAGGATTTCCCAGCAGCCACTCGGTATTCCGTGCGGAGGGCTCCAGCAAAGTCCCGTCGACCCTCAGCGAGCAGAAGTCGTCCCCTCCGTCCTACCAGCATTGTTTTCCACATGCCTGTCTCCCTGTTTTGAAGTCTTCAGATTAGGGTCGTGGCAAAAGTAATCCTCAAAGCGATACGAGCAATTAGGGGGTAAAAAGGAATTTAGGAAATCCCGTCGTCTGATCTGCGATATCGGAGGGGAGACGGGCGAAAACATCGGGGATGTAGCGGTAATTAAGAAGGTATGATTGGGCGTAAACACGTAGCGGACAAGGACGCCAGGCAGGGATTTGACAGAGAGCAGACGTTGGACACGCAGTACACGATGTAAACAACCAATCACCATGGAATCAGCATAAAGTGGTTAAGTTTCCTGATTCCTTGTTACCATCTTAATTCCAAATTGGTTCCAAGACAGTTTGGCGTCCTACATCGTGGACCGCTAAGTGAAAAACAAGAGAGAATTTCCTGTGTTGTTAGTGGAAAAACATTAATTTCTTGGATACTTAAGTACAGAGACAACAAGGGCGAGACGGAGCTGTTGAGGAATTATTCCCAATCCTAAAACTCATCCTTCACTGCTTGTCATTTCCCATCTTCCACTTTTCATCTGTCATTTGCCGGTCCAACTTTCTCAGCAGGTTACGTTTCCGTAGCCAGCGTACCTCATCTTAAAAATAAGGGAGTGAGTCATGTCTCCTCAGAAAGAAACAGCATATATAAAGCATATGAAACGCTCCTTGCTAGAAACGCAAGAACACATTAATTCCCTCCATATTTACATTTCTACCTCATCGCAGGAGAGAGAGTAAATTGGCAGCTGAGATCTTGCATCTCAGCAGGTTTCCAAAGTCAGAATGGAACCAAACATTGAATTTGTGTCGAAGGATTCTAAATCTCCATGACACTTTACGTAGCACATACAGCGCTGCAGCGGTATTATATTGGTGCTGTATTCTCGTAAATAAAACTTTGGAGTCTCTGCTGGGCTGTTTAGCGTCTATATTGAAAACAGAAATCCCCGTCGTAAGCCAGAGTTCTTGCGTAGCCAAAATGGGTCACGAGCTTATTACTATTCTTTGTACCACATGAACGCCAACTGGTTTCAATAAGGTCCAGGATGGGACCTTAATCTGTTCAGCCTGGGCCCAAATAGTCCAAGAACCCCTAATATGGAGATTGGGTTGCAACGCTGTCGATGATTAGCATTTTACAGTGGAGCGGGAGGAAACATTCCAAGCTTGTACGCACTTATTCTGTCACAGGCATTGTTCTGGGCTGAAGACGAGGCTCAGCTCGAGCAGGCGGAGCGGCTGTTGTGTTTTTTTTCAAATGGATGTTGTTGGTTTGAAGACCGAAAAATCGATCAAAACATCGCCCTCTCTCTGCAGTAGCATATGGTTGCGTTTTATCAGGGTGTTGATATATTTTGATATACTCATCACGATGAAACCGTCCAGATTTTAACCTTTTTTTTTTGGTGGTTGTTCTTGTTCTTGTTGATGAGTTCAATAAGACACAAAGGGGGCAGCGGCCTCTTAGGTCACTCAACGTCCCCGCAGTCATACTCATGGGCTTGTTTGGAATTTGAACCCAAGACTTTGTACACCCATTAGCTGCAATCACACTTTAACCGATGAGCCAGACATCTTCAACACAGGAAAATTGTGAGTGTGTTGTCTGTCTGGAAAATGATTTGCATCAGCAGGGCTTCACTCTTTTTGCAAAAAGTGATGAACACTCACTCAAGTGGGGTGGTTGCTTCACACCCATGGCTCTGTGCTTCATTGGTGATACCAAAGCTGTCTGTCACACAGCTGTTGTACTTGTACTTGTGCATTGTAGACGTTATTTGTTTAAGTTATGAGACGTCGTGTCCGTCTCATTAAACTCTTAGTTTTTGTCCTGAGCATTAAAAGTTTGCGTGCACGAATGTTTCATCGGATCTGCTCCCTGCCAGGCCAGTCCAACTTCAGAGGCCACACAGAACGACGCAATCTCGGGCAGTTGCTCCGAGTTAATGAGGGTCCTCATCAAACACAGTGTGTGTGTCTGTGTGTGTGCGCGTGTGTGCATGTGTGCGTGCACATGTGTTCGCAACGCAAAGAAATGACATCAGCGAGCCGTCCAGACGCCAAATGCAGCCAGGTTGATGTAAGTGGAATGGAGCTGATATTTCTGCGATACAGCATTGTTGATGAATTGCCTCAGTCGACAACCGCGCACAAAGCCAGAAACACCATATAAAGTATGAATGAAGCAGCAGAGAGTAACTGAGCTTTAATTGCGTGCGGCGGATTGAGGCTCTGCCTCGAGTGCGTGCCTGGAGAAGAAAGTTTTGATAAAATTTGGCCTGAAAATTGAAATGACCTTTAATTCAAGAACGTCAACATTCAAACTCCCGCACAAAATTGCTAAGGAATAAGGTTCTGTTTGTCACAGCAGGTGATTTATTTCTCCGTGATTGAAATTCGCTTTATTTGTTGTGTGTTCGTAGCGTGTTAGCGTTAGCTGCTGTGTGTCACGTTCTGGTCCCATGCGGGTGGCATGGGGGGAAACCTGGTGCTTTGTTTACCCTGACGAAGATGGTGAATGCCTCTGTTTCCTCAGAGAGAAGTGAAAAGGTCTTTGTGTGCGTGTATGTTTTTCTACGTGTGTGTGTGTGCGCGCGTGTGTGTGGGCGAGGGTGCATTAAACAGACCCCAGGGTTTGACACGTCCCCAGCCGACGCAACCAGGGGTACGAGAGCAGGGATTCAGGACCTGTCATGGCGGCCGTCTCACGCTGGAATGAGCCGAGCTGCTGCTACGTGTCCGAATTTCAGACGCGATGGCCTGTAGCCAGAGGTCAGTGATTTCAAAAAAGAAAAAAAAAGGGGGGCGAGGGAAGGGGGAAAAAAGGCCAATACCACAGCTGTAACACGATAAACCCCCTAAAGAATGTGAATCTGTCCGAGAATACAAAACAGAGACGATTCCCCTCATTGGCCGCTCGGGCTCATCTTTCACGTCGCACAATGTGGAATTCATGCACCCCCCCCTCTGAAAATAGGACATCGAGATGGAGGACTGGTCTGAATGCGGGGTCGGGTCTTCACCGTGGGGCCTTATTCATTCCCCGCCGCTCCTCTTCAACATGACCGGGCACCTTCTCAGGCTTCATTTCTTTAAAATTGCCTCAGATCTGTGCTCCAGATCACACAAGGTCCCCCTGTCCTCCTGTCCTCCTGTCCTCTGCCTCTTATTTCCTTCACTTCCAACTCCCAGTGCGGGTGTGTGTGTGTGTGTATGTGTGTGTGTGTTTTGGTGGGTCAGGGGGAGCAGCACTGTCACTCACTCCCTTTTCCAAATGGCGTTGCTCTTTTTTTGCAGCAGCAGTGTTCCTGACATCTGTTTCTGATTCCTTTGGGAAGGAAGGGGGAAGAAAAGTGTGCTTATCAGCAAAGATTTAGAGGTGCAGGGTGAAAGAGATACAAAGTTTAACCGAAGGCATCACATGACTCCCGGGAAATGGTTACAGAAAGAGTAACTGCTCATTCCGGATCCTCGTCCGCTAGTTTAGGTTCATAGTTTGGTTGCCTGTCACCCATCGGTCACCTTAGTTGACTCACGGTCACCGTTTTGCGTCGGGTTTGGGGCGGCTGACCTCATTATGGCTACATCCGTCCTGGGGGAAGGAGACATGTGGGATATATTGTCTATGGGAGAAATGGGTCTGAACAAAGTCGGATGTTGTTGGGTTGTTGTTAGCCTATGATCTAATCGGAGTAGTTCTCCATCAAAGACCTGGTCGTAGCTGCTGTTTTCCCCCCGGTTGATGCTACATGATAATGCGCCCAGGATTATTTATACAACTTTCTTTCTTTCTTTCTTTGACTTTTCAGATTTATTGATTTTGAATAAAACCGCAAATACTGCAAGTGCCTCTGCTCAGACTCTGTCCCTTGCGATCAGTTACTTCGGTAATCATTCATCTTTCCCCAACTTATGGCTGAAAAATTTATTCCAAGAAACAGCATAGTAGTAGTATAACAATAATGAATAAACTATTTGCGCTCTCAGTGGAACACTTAAAGTTCATTCTCGAGTTCATTTTAAACACTACGCATCTCGTAACCCTTCCAGCACAGACTTGATTTTGGAGAAATTTCTTACATCATCTAGAATTAAGCCCCTGAAATTACTGTCATGACATCATCCAGTAACATATCTTTTTTTTTTTAGATACTCCATGAATCCCAAAGGGAAATCTGGAGTCTTGGACCCTCACGGGCTTCTCCATAATGATGGATTGAGGTCTTGGCTGCTTCCAACATGTCTGCGCTTATTGTACTGTTTTGCTGAATGGACGTTTTTGTACGTCCTCGTTGGATAAGGACGGTGCAGGACGGGGCAGAGGTCGTGGGGGGCCGCGTTCCAATCAGGAACGATGGAAACGTGGGAACACAGCGAGGCCTCTCTGTTCCCGATGCTGCTGTGCATCAGCCAAAGCGAAGCTGAAAAGCCGTCACAGAGAAAGGCATCTGCTGGGTCGCAGCGCTTTGAGTCGCTCCTGCTCCATCCCAGTCGCTCGACTTTAAAGTGACACAGAGCAGCGAGCGCCTCTGTATTTCATTTAGATGCTGTGGCTCATGTACACCTGACAATGCTCCTTTACATTGGTCACATGATGCTGCTGTGGAAATATCTGTGTATTAGAAATCAGTGATGTGTGGTCAAGGGAGGCAGAAGAGGCGGTGCCTCACCTGACGTCAAATGTAAAATGAAAACATGAATTAGATGTTTCTCTAACATTCTTGCTCACCTCTCTGCTGACTAACGATCAGAGTACAGAATCATTATCACAGATTTAGTATTATACAGTACCACCGGCTTTGCTGATGTGACATCTTCTGCAGAGGATCTCCCACCACACACCCCTCTACAACCCCCCCGCCAATCCACCTCATCGGAACAAGTGTGGGTTTTTAATCGTAGGCAGGACTACGGGACAGGCGGATTTAATAAAGCGGGGCCCGACAAAGAGGGAGGTTTAGATGACATCAGCTTGTTCGTTTTAATTATCTTCTAATCCTCCCGGCTTTGAACAAGGCGCTCTGAGCCTGGCGGTAATGGGATGTCATAAGCAAAAGTAGACGAGGTTTGGACTTGTTTGGGCAATCAACCGGCTGATGGAGTACAGTTTTTAAAGAAAAAAAAATATGAACGCCAAAGAGCTGTTTCTCCTTTCCAACTCCCACCATGACCTGCAGCTCCAACAATGCCAAACATCCGATGGAAAGAACTAGAAACGGAACACTACACACTGAAAAAAAACATTTTGAGTTAGAACAAGAAGACACTTGAACAAGACGAAACTTGAACATTGAGAAACAAATCGGCTGCTTTGAAATTTGAATTGTAGTTGGCCGGCCCAGATACAGTATGTCTCCTCAGATCACACTCTGCTATTGGAAAAATCCTCAGTTCCAAACCGCCTGATACAACGTGGTGAGGTTGGTAGTTTTCTTGCTTTGTTCTCTTACCTTCCTCACTGTTTCTTGAAAGCGTTATGCAATCACGACATCAGGTTTTCTACCAACTGACACCTTGTGTACACGCAAACACACATACCCAGTACCTCTAACATTGTGCAAATGTTCAAAGTGACTGAATCCATGTGTGAGTACAAAGAAATGAAGCTCTGTGATTTTTAGCGAGTCCGTACACATCGAACCGTCATTTCCCCGTCTGCATCCTCTGCAATTTTCTGAAATCGGACTGAAACGGCTCAAAACAGTCGGTTGGAAAGCAGGAATGTGACCCGCGCAAGTTGTTTACCTGCGACAACGTCCCGACATCTGTATTTCCCTCAGAAGTCGTGCTAGCGCTGTGACACGGTGAGGGATGCTCGCGTTTGATGTGCGGAGGACACAGCCAAACAGTCTGCACGGGTCAAAGTAATTACAGAGCGGCTCCGAGCGCGAGGCCGCCGAGGTCACCCAGAAGTGCCAGGCGGGCCGTAGATTACTACCTGCTTTGACCCGACCTCGCTCCTGAGGTTACTAATAACGTTGGGAGCAGAGTTATGTGTTGGTTTAGAAACCATGTCAGGTCCGCCTCTGACAGAATGTAAAAAAAATTAAAAAAAAAAGAAAGAGAGGAAGAAAAACAGGGGGAAAAATCCTGTTTTTCTACGGAAATTATGGTGGCACAGAGCTAGAAGATCACGCAACATAGGATGTGAAGTAAGTGTCTCAAAATGAGAAGGTTGCTGGTTAAATTCCTAGCTCCGATGGCAGTAATTCACAAATGCATAAATACAGCAAATGCTGAATGAACCCCATGACTCTCCCAAATGCAATATAACTATATTTTCTACTTGAATGATGATGGACAGGTTTGCTCGGAGACAAAAAGGCAGATCTTTGTCAGGGGGCTCAGGTTCATAAAGGAGAAAGGAGTTGTCACATATTGGAGACGAAGGGATTTCGATGAGGTTACGCCAGCAAAGCGCTTCAACTGTGCCACCCTAGGCAAGCGATGACATATTTAAACAGACGTATGTGGGCAGGCAGGGGCACGTGGTTAAAAAAAAAAACTTAAAAACAGGTGAGCGTCACTGGATCTGTCCTGGTTTTGATTGAGCTGTGATGTGATCTTTGCATTTACATAGATTTTTAAACATGCCTGTTCAAGACTGTCCAGACTGTCTCTGTAATGCACTTTCCACTCCAATTTTTAACAGTAAGAATGAAAGTGGATCCACAGATTCCTATTTCAACTTGACCTTCCTCATCGTTTTATTCAATTCTGGTCCACTACTGACATACATTTCTTCGCCGATCTAAAGCCTGTGGGTGTGTCTTGGAAGCAGCTACTCCTGCACCTTCACCGGGTGTCTTGCTGAAGGACAAATCCACGTAGGACGCACACCAACTGGGCTGCTCAAAGAGCAATTGACACTTTGGAAGTTTAGTCTTGAACAGGACAAAAAGTTTCTGTGAAGGGTTTCATCACATCTTCTCTTTACTTATATTCAATCTTGATGGTTCTGTTTGCCTCCATCTGCAAAATCTCTACATTAGAAAAAGCAGAGTAATCTAAAGCCTAGATCACAGAGGCTTGTAATCTTCAATGCTTTTGCACTGTTTCAATGTGGAACCAGCCAGTGAGTTGTTGAGCTCAAATATAACACCAAACAGGCCTCACACATTTTTCCGCAGATATCTGCAGTGTCAAAGCCAGATGAAGACGTGTCCCCAGCACAGCTAACGTAGCCTGCGTATCTTTTATGTAGCTCTTTCTGCGACCGAGCCTGTCTGGACCTGACATGAAAGGAGTTCTGTCACTCAGCATCCTCAGGTAAGCAGCCCACCTGCTCCAAATACCGAGCCAGCAGATACCGGGCCATGAGATCCCCCCCATGTTTGATTAGCGGAGGGTTTCTGGGCTACAGTATTTCATTAAGGGTCGCGGCTGGTCGACTGCTCTCTGTCCAGCTCTGATGGCGGGAAGAGGCTGCCGGGACAATGGTGCGATTATCTCTGACTTCACCACGCTGCCAAATACCTGCGATGCCACGTTGATTGAGGTGCTATCAAATGCCAGGATCAGAGGCGGCAGGGAGCAGGTGGTAAATGCTTATCAGTGACCTCAACAGTTGCCTTCCAGGTGCTCACCGACACACACACACACCCCACCCAAGTCTGTCGATGCTTATCTTCAGATGTGGACCACTCGACCCTGTTATTGCATTTACTTTTGTGACAAAACTGTAAAAAAGTTACAGGTGGCTCAGGTGCCTCAGGTTTGCATTTCTGTTGTGTTTGTCTGTGGAATGAGTTGTTTTTATATTTTAGGAGATTTTCTCCAGGGTGGAGAGAAAGGCAGCAGTCAGAAGAAAGTTTCCCATATCCCAGTATCCCCTGTTTATGTGTCTAGCCACACCAAAACGTGGGATTTCAGTCTTTTTGTTGACGGGAAATGGAGAAAAAATAATTTCCTCTGCTTTAATTTGAACATTTGATGTGCGCTAAGTGTTTCCCCGCTCGGCTCAGTCGCCCTGAGCCACCTGAAACCACCGGGCATCAGTGTGTTTATGTGACGGGATGCTCTCCCTCTCTGTCAACACACATCGCTGGTCGTTGACTGTGAATCCCTCCCGCCACATTGTGCCCGGGCCCTGGGTTGTATACACTTACTAGCTGTGCAGTTTATGGGCGTTAATTGCATCCGCACGCCGGCACAAACCTCAGCATCTTTCCCACCAATCACCTCAGACTGAATTACATTCCTGCGGTGGCGCCGGAACAGCCGAGGCTTTGTGACTTTTCCTCACTGTAGTGAGGTTGAAACATTTGATTCCCAGTTGTAGACCTGTCAAGTTTGTCTGTTATTACCTTGAAGACTGGAGATGTTGTTGAGAACTGTTGTTGAGAAGTGAAGTAAACTTTGATTTGTCCATCACTTTGCTGTCGAACGTGTTGAATCACATGGAGCCAGTTTCATTTTGTGGCGAGATAACTGCTTATGTTTATTCCTGCGCTTCTGGGAATTCTTTAAATTGTTGATACAGAGTTGGTGTGCGAGTTTTTCTGTAATCTATGGAGATAGTTTCTATTTGCTCTGTGTTCCTTGAAAATATTATTTGATATAGTAATATAAACAAATAATGATACAATTAAAATCTAGAATATATTCATTATAGTGCATCATGTTTAATATAACAAAACCAGAAAATTCAGACAAAGAAACATAAAAAAAAAAAAAAAAGATGCATTTTTACAGATCTCAAAATCAGCGCTAAGGTGGTTTGGGCTGTTTTTATAAAAATGACAATGCTTACATATCTAAAAGTTGTTTTCCGGTAAATGCTACGATATTGCTTCAATATTCAAGTGTGTTCCATATCTAATATTTGCATTGCATGTACTGTACATACCGTATTGGCATTTTTGTGTGTTTGTATTGTATGTTTTGTATTTATCTTCTATGTACTGTCCTAAGTACCTCTCTTTGATTGTTGTTGTTTTTTTCTTTGCAGAAAGTGTCTTGGGGCTCGCCACACACAAAAAAAATCCTATGTATCTGAATGTTTTCTGATGATCTTAAGGACAATTGGTAAGTGAACGATGCAAACAAATACACACATGTATGCACACGCCGACCAAGCACATCAATTGTCCTCTTGGACGTGTCCCATCATGGTCAGGTAGAATGTTTGTCAGGTTGTGGCGATGACAGCATGATGAATAATAGTACTTTATGGGA
>OMPJ01010960.1:11733-23981 GCA_900312935.1 Carapus acus
CCATAAAGACTTTGGAGAGGAGTCGCAGTTTGCAATTTTGCTGAACTGAGATGACTCAGGGAGAGAAAATTACGCCGCCGTCTGCCTGTGTCTGCGATTTATCCACAAATTAGATAAACAAGCCTGTGAAGACTTCACAGTAAGTCAACGGTGGAGCTTATGATTTATAGCCCGCTGAAGCTGTGTTGGCATGAATCAAATCAGGTGTTTGTGTGGGTGTGTGTTTATACCACACCCAATAAAACCTCTCTCTTATTGCCCCTCCTCCTATTTACAGCTGCTGGGATAATTAAATTGCACATAAATTTCTGGGTGTCTCTCGTGCTGGCTTTGATGGATTGTGATAACAGATAAAATGTGATAATTGCTGTGTGCTCAATTGCGTAACTGGGCCAGAGTTATTGGGTACCATGTTGTTCAATCCTGAATTCTAAATTTATAGTTCCAAGTTAATATGCAAATTCAAATACAGTTTGATAAGTATTGCTTAAGGGTAAATGCGTTTTATACCAATGATTTGTAAAGGTACTACCTTAGTAAAGGTTAAGTGAGAGCAAAAGGTAAAGGTATGCTTCATTCATTCTCTGTAGGGGGAGTTCACAATTCACACTCGAATTTTATCAAATATGCTTGAGGAAATGACAAGCACACGTGAAAATACACACAAGTACAATCATCTTTCTATATAAGATGTGATCTGATGTGAAGAAAGAGGTGTGTGTGAGATTCCTTTTTCCAACTGGAGCTGAATTTTACAATCATGATGACCTTGCATGTACTACTTGGTATAAAACTGAGCATCTCAGTTTGCTTTATGAAGTTGAACCTGTTATTTTGGAGTCATTATACATACATTTACTGTATATTTTCAGTTTCTACCATTCCATTTATCTCGATTCAAATGAGTCAATGCAAACTGACGTGAAGAAACTAACTGTGGACTTACAATCTATTACTGGAGATTTGTAAATTCTGGTAAATTATAGTGAATGCATAGAGACTAAGCAGTAAAGTAACCTGAGCAATTGACAAATGCTGCACACTAGTCTGGATTAGACTGATTTCAATATTCAATCGCGGTTCCTTGCACACTAAGCAATGTCTTCACCAGCCTGCCGTTGTTCTTTCCACCAAACAAAAAGCCAAACAGCGTTGTTCTCGACTGCCGGTTGCCGGCGAGCCCTCAGCTTTCAAAGCGCCGAGAGCTCAGCGCTGCTAATGGCGCTGAAAGTAACATTAGCATGGCTCTGATCTGGCACATGAAAGAGACGTGCCAGACTTCAGCTTCACCCAACAGGAGACACTTAACGTGGTCTCCGCACACAAAGCTGGCTGTGAATCTCTGCTTTTTTAACTATGGGATGGTCTCCATGGATACCACATCTTTTCTCTCTCTCTCCTCCACACACGGCACGGTGTGAAGGCCACATTACCTCGCAAATTAAACTCAAAGGATCAGAAATGAAAGCGTTGACTCTTCGCTCTGGGCGGCCTCGTCGCCGGATCGATCAAAGCGCACCTTAACTCTTCATCTTGGCCCGAAATGTGGCTCAGAATTTGAAAACGTGCTATGCCAGCGTTATAGCTTATCTACTGCAGCTATATGATCAGAGGCCATGCCACTCTGCATGTACACACTCATTCATGAAACTGCACACACACACACACACACACACACACACACACACACACACACACACACACACACACACACACACACCAACGAACACACTTGCACGCATACACACAGTCCTCCTGTGCCTCAATTATTCAATACCCAAAGTTTCTCTGCCTGTTTCTTTTCACTGTTTTTTATCAGCTATTCCTTTTGCTCAGTATCTCCCAGGGGAGCCGCAGTGCAAGGCAGGCGAATTTCATCTGGTTTATTCATTTTTCCTCCTCCATCTCTTTGTCAGTTTGGATCAAACTGTAATGTCTTCCCAGCCCCCCACTCTCCCTTTACCTGCTACAGTCTAGAGTTTTCTCAAGGACTCATCCCAGGTTATTGTTTATAGAAGGCGTCAAGTTCTATGTATTATTTTGTCTTTTTCAGGTGGCAGAGGAAACAAAATTCTGCCGTACCATCTCAACATCAGGTATCTGGTCTGCTATAAGTCCTCACTCTTTATCATTTGATTTTCTGGGGAACAATAAGTCTGTTCACACCAGAAACAATATAATTATTTGATATTTGCAACATCCTTTAATAGGCAACAGCAGATAACTAATACGAAACTGAGTTAAGAGCAGATAAACAAAATCTTATCTTATCTTATCTTATCTTATCTTATCTTATCTTATCACATTTGGAGTGGCACTCCCACGCTCACACATGGCAGTACACTCGGTGTGCACAACCTGATGAGGCCATAATGCCTCATCTCCTGCTGATTGGTTTTAGCCACATTTCCTTATGAATGGACCACCAGAGTTTTCCCGCTGCTTGTGATGTAAATACACAGAGCAGGAAAGCCCGAGGGTGAGGTACAGGCTGCGGTCAAATGTGTGTATGCGTGTGTTTGTACGTGTGAGGGTGGTCTGTTTGTGACTGTCGGCCGTGCATTAGCATGAATGTACATAAGAAAGGCAGAGGAACTCTGCTGAGACGCAGAAGCGGGACGCGTAGACAGAAGTCAGTCTGAAGTCGGCCAGCTGACCAAACGACTCTGGCCCGTTTATTTGAGGGAAACTTGAATGTAATGTAATGATGAAATAGTCGAAATTAGGTTCTCTGTTTTCTGTCAACTCACCAGGGGAGAAAAAAACTACTACATTGGGGTTAAACCGGCAGCTGCTCCGTTGCTCTGCTGCTATATCTGTCATCATCGTACGGTTTATTTACATAGCAAATCGGTAATGCTTGCCGGGCACCCTGGACTAGGCTGAGGGTAATTTACATTTCAGGACCATTTTTTTTGGCATCTTGGTGGAAAGGATTTCATCATCCACGTTGAGATGCAAGTGTGACGCACTTTCGTTTCTGCAGCATATGCAGGATAACATACTGTATGTGTAACCCTACATTCATGTTGAAACAAGGGGAGAGGGCGCTGGGTATTTTTGTTTTTGTAGGGTTTTTTTGCTTTTCTGTATCAAAGATCAAGAGGATCAACACTGAACTCATGAATTTTTGAGAAACCCAGGGCTGCACAGTCTCACCCTCCATGTTGTGCAAAATGAAATAGGCAATAATGCCATAAATCCATCCACTCTGTGTTTTCAGGTTTTCCCTCAGCTTTTCCTCAGCTATATGTCACTATCCAGACCTCCTCTGGTACTCACTGCCAGACTGCATACAGTGGACAGGAGAATAATCTGGTCACCTGGCTTCTGTCTCTCCTGTCAGCAGCTGGTGGTGTGTCTCTGTCCTCCCCTCCCCGTCCAAACCCCCTTTCTCACCTTTTTTATGTTGAGGCTCCCGCAGTCGTTCACCACCGAGGGTCACCGAGACACAATGCTGAGTGCTCATTATAGACGCCACCAACACGCACGCATCTCCTCTGCCTGCAGGTGACTTCTCACGAGAAGCTCCTAATGCAAAGGTAAGGCGGCTTTACAGTTGCCACAAAGGGGCCCTTTCATCTTTTCTTATTCAAATAGTCGGTCTTTCCCCCCGGAGGTATTTGCTGACGCGTCGGTATAGCGGCTCATTTCCTCCTGTAAAGACAGGTAAGCAGCAGGACTGATTAGGGGTTGCTGGAGGCAGATGAGTTAGGCCTCTAGACACAAGTAAAAGTATTCAAATTGCATACAACAAAAATGGCCAGCAGATGATCTTGTGCTCAATTTCGGAAAAATTATGTGAAAAACACAGAATTGCTGAAAAACATGACTGTGACGCAATAAACACTTAAACATCAATGATGTTCTGTATTTCCCACCTTCCCTGCGGTCCATTTATCAAAAATAGGTAAAACCTTCACGTTAATATTAATGTTTTTTTAAATGGTGGTATCATCGTTAATTTTTTCCCACACATTGCTTATGTCATATGAGTAAACATAACAGTTGTACACGTTGCACAATTGCAATTTTGGAATATTGCTGGGATGATTGACAAGTGCTCTATATCAATGTTAATCATTTATCGATTTGGCAAACAATATCTCTCTGGTTGTGTGCAAAGAGAGGGCAGGGCAGCTCCGACATGCACGGATCTTTTAAAGCTGAAGTCGGAGACATGCAAGCAGTGATCCTCCTTCAACGAGAAGCAGGCCAAAACGCTTAGCCATTGGCTCCAGCCCGCGCTGTTGTAAGCTGCCCATCAATCACGTAATGACTTTAATCTGGGATCAGGACGGCCTCTCCGTGGACTGGATTGATTTTTTTTCTTTTTTCTCCTTTTGTTTTACACGTCACGCAACACGTTTCGCCTGTCACACAAACTTTTGAACATGCACTGACATCGCCTGAGAGGCCTTGTGGCAGTAGATCCACCCTTGGAACACAAAGAGAAGATGTTTATGAGCGCGTTCCATCTGCGACCTATTTAATGATGTGGCACGCACCAAAGCGTGTGTCGTGTGTATTCTATCCTTAAAAACCCTCACGCCATGAGGCATCATTGCACACAATGTGCGATTCCGCAAAATTGTTTTATTTGCACAAAGCTGACAAAAACAACTCCCCCGTGTTGACCGCTCTGTCAATGTCGCGTGTGAGATGTTAAACTGCTCAGTGTCGATAATTATGATGCTGCAACATCTCCTGACTGTGCTAATGGGGCGTTAACAACACAATATGGATCGGCGGGGCCACAGAAGTGTGGCCAGCACTCTGACCCAAAGCATTTAGCGCCTGTAAAAGGCTAATGGAAAAATACCATTGGGCGTCCTCACTTCCAGAATTCAAAATAATTCACTCCAACTAGTCAATTTTAATGATACGCTAAAAGCCATTGCACAACATGGCTGGCAGGTTGTGGGATTGGATGTGGGAAGGCGCCTGTGGCACAGCACGACATTTAATCCAGTCGTATATCATTTCAGCGGAGGGTCACCTAATATGGGGCTCGACACGCTGGGTAATTACGTGTAAATAAAACGTAATGGCCTGGTCACCTGGAGCTCGAGGTGCAACATCTGCAGCATATGGACTGACATCTGATCGCGACCGCTTCCCGCAGCCGCGCACTCAGCCGTCCATTCACAACCGAACAATGCTGCTTTGGCCGCGGCTAGATTTACAGAGAGGAGGAAACGCGACAAGAAACGTGATGAGTGCTGACTTGTCCCCCGTTACTCTGGCCTTGTCAGGCCAAATGTTTGATGTTAAGTGACATTACGAAAAAGGGTTCAGAGAACTTGTTTTGGAAGTTCATGTGCACGCCCCGCGAATTGGCCATGGAGGCACCACACATCATCAGGACAATATCAGAGTATCAGAACTGGGAATCTTCCAGTAATTCTGTTGACGACAAACTGAAAACAATCGCAAATAAAGCCTCAGCATGTCAAAACTGGTGACTTAGCCAGTGTGCCACACCAAATTGCAAGAAAATACTTACACCCAAAAAAGGTACTGATGAGGGGACAAGATCACCACAATACCGGTTGTTAATGTGATATTGGTGGGTAGATTTTTGTTGTTGATTTTCTTGAGCCAACCTTTGGACATTCCCTTACTCCTCATTACATCACTTGTGTTTTTAGACAAGACGGGAAACTACTGGAGGCCTAAAACCACGTACAATGTTATTGAACCACTCCCATGACCTCAGTTATTCCCCTTTGGATTTAAATCACACCAATACACAATTAGGGTATTAATGTATTAAAAAGATTGATTGTGTTTGTGTTAGCTTGCGAAGGCTTTAGTGGGCGATCAGGCGTGAAAGCAAAACTGGAGCCCTTGGAATACGTGTCAGAGCCGCTTCTTTAGCCACGATGACAGCATTTCTCTGTTCCCAAAGAAATTAATCCAATCCAGAGAAGCTTTTGGCCTTTGGAGCTGGCGCTGTGAAGTCTACAGAGCTGAGCGGCAGAGAACAGTCCAGACATGCAGAGAAGCTCAGCGCCTCCAGCATTATGGCAGACAACACCGGCACCTAAGAGAGGGCGAGGGATTTCACCTAACTGCAAACACACGCGCACACACACACACACACAGCCGCCAGCACCGTCCTGCAAGGAAGGCCGGAGTTGTTAAAATCTGACTTTGTAGGTGCTCAACAAATATGACACATAGGCGATGACATTGAGACAAGTGTGACAATGACAAACCCCGTCACCTGGCACCTCCCAAATCTCTCCCCCTCTTTCTTTCTCTCTCACACACACACTCGTGCAGGCGCACAAACTCAGCAAGACGACATGAGTCAGCAGAGCCAAGTTTGGCAGAGAGTTTTGTTGGTGGTGAGACCGTTTCGTAATGTTTCAGGTCCTTGCAGTGTGCAGCCTCCCTCCACGGCTGCTGGGTGGTGTGCAGCGGAGTGTAATGTCATCTACTGATGTGTGTGTGCGGCACACCCATGAGTGTTGGAGCGGTAACCACGGTGTTGGTGTCCTCTGAGCTTGTAGCGAGAGAGGAGGGAGGGCAGAGGGAAACACACATTGGACCGTCGCATATCTTTTGTATTTATCTGAATAGAATAATTTGATTACCCCAAATGTTACACCTATTATACATTTTAACACATTTTGTGTTTGTGATTGTTAATTGCCAGTGTGTCGCTGGTGCTGTTTTCCTCATGGGCAGGAGTGAAAATAGACAAATTAACAAATCTGAGTGACGATTTAGTGAGTTTTCTTGCGTGGTTGGACCAGCATCCTTATTCTTGGACCACATTTCATGTGACTACATTACACTACATGACCTACATATACACAAGACATAACTTGCACACATGCCGGCACTTCAATCTCCTGCATTTTCGGTTGACTTATTACCAGAGTTCCCTCGGTGGGGGGTTGGGACGGGGCGGCGGGGGGGTCTTCGCCTTTGCATCTGCTGCCAGAGTGCCGTAAGTCAGAGAGCGGTAGTGTGTGAAGCATGAGCTGACCAGCTGCTGATTCTGAGGGTTCTTCAGCAGCAGCTGGACCATGAAGGGGTCAGGAGGAAATTCATGTTATCCCATCACCTGGAAAGCACGCGCACGCCTGTGTGTGTGTGTGTGTGTGTGTGTGTATGTAAATCTACAACCTACAGTTTGACCAGGAGGGCTAGGAACCATGGAGACTGTGGTATGTCTCGCCACGCTAGGCGTCCAGGCACAACTGCATTTTAATCTGTCTTCCAGCATCGAAGGTAGCACCATGTTACCATACTGGTCAAAGAAGCTGTGATGGTTTTTTAATTTATCAATCTGTCAAGACAGGAGACTTTGTCGAAAATGATAATTTCCATGATCCTTTCAGCAGTTTGGCTGCTCATATGCCTGGGTGCATGTGCAGCAGGTAGGGAGGGTTTAACATCTTACTGAAGGACACTTTGACTTTGGCAGTGTTAGCTAAGTTGACAGACAGCGTGACGGACAGACAGGAAAATTCGATATGCACGACAAATGCATGAAAGATGTGCTTAAGCATTAGATTAGTAGAGGTATGTGACGTGAGTGCCATATTCCAAAATTTATTTTAGATATTGGATCACATCTGCGTTGGGGTTATGACTGCTCTGGATGGGCGGGTGACAGAGAGGAAGGGAGTGGAGGGTGTGCAAAAACAATACATGCCGACAGTCATCATCATCGGTAGTTTCCACCTTTGCCAGGTCGGTTTATACAGTTGGCATGGAGATGAATGGTGACAACACAGCAAAATAAAAAGTGAGGAAAGCAAAGGGAGGTAATTTATTTTTCTAAATGTACTCATTCTTCTATGTTTTCCCTCTGAGAAGGTTGGAAATCAATTGTGTCACGGTGCACAGAAGCATCAAAGTACGGTAGAGTGTTCGCGATGGCAGGAAATGAATTTTGACGTCATATAGCAGTGAGCTAAAAAGAAATTTGGTTTAGCAGGCACGTTAACGTGTTTTGCTTCTGATCTGTGCAGACCCACACCTCATTCGTATTCCAGATTCTGAAGTATGAGCATGTGTGTGTGTGTATGAGCATGTGTGTGTGTGTGTGTGTGTGAGAGAGAGAGACAGAATGATTTTTCTCTCCCAGGCCATATGTGGGTGATCGTTCATTCATTCAGACACAGTAATTACGCCGGCCTGATTAGGTAATGTAACGCCTGAACGCCCTCAGTCCGGTGTCTGAGCGTGTTTCCGTAGCCGCGCTGCGTTAACACGCATCACTGACACATACTTGAACTCATCCATCTTTGCTAATTATGTCCGCCACTAAATTGTGAAATGCTGTAAAAGCTCAACAGTCAAATCGCTGCAAACGTTTCTACCTCCTTTTTTCAAGTATATATCCCAGCGACAGTAGCCGCTTGATCATTATTACGAAAAAGATTTGATGGATGGGTCTCTAACCTCATTGTCCTCCCTTGCAGAGGACAGGAAGAGAAGAATAACTAAGATGAATTGTTGTTCTCTTCCCCACTTGGAGTCCCACGGTGCCCTCAGGAAGTTTCCATGGAACAGAGCAGTGCCAAGTCAACGGCACAATAACCAAACACCCGGTGGGAGGACGAGACGATTGTTCCTCAAACGACCTCGACAGCCACGAGGACCTGCACCAGTGTCTTGTTAGGATATGAATGAAACTGCTGAATTTCAAACAGGATGGCCCCTCCAGAGGCCCGTGGACCACAGCGAGGAGGACTTACCACCGATGATGCCAGCAGCAGTACCAACGGTTGAAGTAATTGTTATTTTGTGGTTGTGTAATGGCTCCGTCCTGTTTAAATAAAGTGTGTTTAGAGTGTCGTATGTCTTCGTGCTCTGTTATTTAGGGAAAATGTCCTGAGTTTGGATTATAAACTGATACAAATGTACATGTATTCATGTGCTTGTTTATTTTCATTCAGTTCTGCAGTACTTTTTTTTTTCAACAAATTGGTGCACCAAGTGAGATAAAACTGAAGTTTGACATTGAACATACACATATACGTACGGGTTCTGGTATTTGTGAACATTTCCCTGGCTTGATTGATTACATCGGTTAATTGCATTTAATTTGTCTGTGACCTTTCAGGTGAACCTGCGAAAGGTCTGTGCATCCACCACTCACGAAGCAACAGTTGGCTACCTCAAACTGGAAAAATGTGTATAATTACCGTGCAATATTTGTGACAGTCACACACATGCTTGAATCTTTGCCGAAGCGCCAAACATGTGTCTCTGCGCCTTTAGTTGATTGGATGACGGAACTGAGCTTTTCCTCCCGTGAGGCCTCAGTCAGGACAGCGTCCACCCTGATGTGGCAGGATGGTACCTCCCAGAAAGCCCGGTGAGTGAAGGAAATGTGACGCACCACGAGTATGAATCATACTTGTCCCACCTAAAGCTCCTAGTTGTGTGTGATCATATCCACAGGGCTCATTCTTCCACCGAATGAAATCACCGTTTAAACTTTGTTGGATGGATTATTTGTTCAGATTTTGCATTCTAACACTGGAGTGACAGCCAAAACTGAGCATGGATGGCGAGCCTGAGAGAACAGAGGTGTACAGAAAATCTCAAAGTGGGTTCATTATTTCTTCCCAGGCACTGAGATCTACAGTATGTTTGTGATTTCATTCAATTACAGAATGTTTACCTTTCATTTAATGTCAACGCTGATGTAGGGCAGCAGTGTGTAGAAGTTAACTCACCTGTTGCTCAACGTACACATACCACCATGTTCAGTCCGCTCTCGCTCCTGCTCGCTCACCGGGGCACCAGTTTGTTTATGCAGCTCGGTCAAGACCGGCGTATGGTCCTCCAACCGACGTGTGAAAGGTGGAAGGAAATCAAAGCCATTTCCTTCAAATGGTCTCGTGTTCCGGCTGCTGTGGGTTGCGGTTCCCTTGGGCAGCAGGAACGAGACTGGCAGTAAAGTAACATTGAGCCTGGGGAGTCTGGGAAGTGTATGGAACTCAACCTGCTGCCAAAAGCAACAGAGGAAAGTGTTGCTCAAAGGCAGCAGCCACAGGTGAAGGAGAGGGAAGGTGGTCCAAGCAGCTGCGTTCTCTGTTTCAAGGAGCTGAAACCCCCCATACACACCCCCATGTTCTTCCCTTCCACTCCTGCCAAACATGCTGACTTTCAACCGACTCGACTTCAGTTGAGATGAGAAAAGTTTGTTTCCCACAATTCACTTTTAAGTCTTACACAAGTTGATATGTACCTGGCCTGTGGTACGTGTCTGTCTTATTTAAATGCTAATAGCTGTGGGGATGTCACCTCCAAAGAACGCTAGGAGCAAAGCTTTTCTCTATCTTGGAACAGCAGAGGGACAGCGCCTACCTGCTGAACTGGAAACGTTTCAAAGCCCGGTTGAGGCTACAAGGTGTTTTTAGTGGTGTGATAACTTAATATGTGTTAGAATTGGAATGTCATATGCGTGTTTGCTGCTTTGCTGTGAATCAGAGAGCATCTTTGTGGCACATATTACACATGCAGGACTAAGTGGTGGTCAGATTCCTGGCAATAACAGCAACCAGGGCAGCTGCCTGCAGAACACGCAGCACCTGTGTTGCATTTGTGCGTGCAAATCCGAGCTCAGACCACTTTGTGGATGACGGCTTGAGCTGCGCTGGGATCGCGAATGCTTACATCCCATCTGACATGTGTTGGTGTCCCACAGGCAGAAACCTCACGGCGAGTGGTGTTCACACCCCAGCTGGAATGCAAGTTCATCAGCAGAACATTAAAACAACTTCATCCACCACTTAGATACATGTCAACAACTGCAGGAAAATGACTGCTGCCGAGATTTTTATCGCAAATATTACAGTTCAGGCCCACTTAGATAGGAGGAGAACTTAGCTAATGTATACACCTCACCTTAGATTTCGGTCAAGCAGAGAGGCCTATACACACACACACACACCTCAGCTGTATAGAATCAAAAGTGACAGCCCCATACTTTTGGGTGAGAGGAATGCGTAGTGCTGTGGGTTTGGAGGAGCCAAGCCTGTTTTCACTGAATAGATAAGTTGTCCCAAAGAGGACGAAGCCCATTTAGGTTCACTTAAACTGTTGGTTCTGTATTTGACCACTGCCAAGTCACTCTATAAAAGGACCATTATGCCAAGTTCGAACAACTGGGGCAAACACTTTTGGTTGGGTTGCTGAGTCCAGCCGAACACTTTCTCAACTTTCTCACTAAAACTCCTGACGGCTTAAAGGTAAATCCAGCGCATGCAATTTAAAGCTCCGGATTGAACGGGGGTAAGGCAGATAGCGCAGGTGAGAAAGAAGAGTGAATGGGACATGATTAAAAGGGGAGAATGTTTAATTTTCTGAATAAGCTTGAGAAAATCTTAACAGGCTGCTAGCACGATGACATTGAGGGGTCCAATCTGTCTTTGAATAGACGAGCAAATTAACGCCTTTTTCAGAGGGCCATCAAATGGATTCCTTTTCTCACCCTCTATTGGAATCACCAAGTATGTAACCATGATAAGACTTTTAATTTCTGATAGGTTGGACCAAATACTTGTCACATTGTCTGTGCTATAAGTCACTAAAATGGACTTACACGGGTCAAATGGTCGCTGAAATTAATGTCATAAACTCAGTCCGGGGAAAGTTTTTATCCAGAGTGAAGGAGTTTGGAGCAGTAAACTTCCTTTCCCTCCAAGTTACACACTTGGAGGGGAAAAATTGGAGGATTTTATCATCATTCATGTGCAAGCAACACAAACATAAGCAGTAAGCTTTTAAAAAGCAGGCGTGGCACATGTATGTGTGTATCGCACAAAATGATATTCAATTCCATTCAACTCAGTTTTATTTGTATAGCGCCTAATCATAACAGGAATGATATCCTTCCAGGCCCCTTCCAAGATGGAGCAGGTAGAGCCTCTCAACATTACCGACTCAAACTCTGTAACTCAACTCCTTTTAACAACACACAAAAACACTCATTTGTACTGTGCACTGTGTTGAAAAATTAGGTACAGTTAGTTTTGTGTGTTAATTATGTGTCTTGAAAACAGGGGTGGAACCCAAATTTCAGGGGCACGTGGGAGCATTTAGAGTAGGCACAATATGTAATCTATCTATCTATCTATCTATCTATCTATCTATCTATCTATCTGTCTTCGGTTTTCGGTTGTGGATGTGGGTCAGCGTATCAGCAGTGGAGCTGTCCGGCGTGAGCTTTTTTCTTCCTCCCCTCATTTTCCTCCCTCCGTCTTCCTTTCTTC
>OMPJ01010965.1:0-12242 GCA_900312935.1 Carapus acus
GGGAGGAGCTCATCAACGTATTCATGAGCTGCTTATCTGATTTACTGGCAGGGGCCGGTACAGGAGATGTGTTCTAAATTTAAAAGGACCGCTTTGAATTTGTCACGCCAATGCGTTGTGGCGTTGCGTGTGACCCTTTCATTACTGCAATGCCTGTGGGGGCTACACGAGTGGAATGGAGTGGTTACACATGCTTTGTCAGCTGTCAATTGACATATTAGATTGAACAAATGTAAACAAAAAATAGTAAAAAATCACCATATTCCTTGGAGTTAAGATTGGAAATCGTATGATGTATGGGAGAGTTTTCCCTGATTATACTTTCTATTGCCATTATTATTATTTATTCATATATTTATCTATTTTACTTTAATGGAAAAATTTACACGCTCGATATTTTCTACGGATCTGGGGCGCAAACTGATCATAATTTTTATAATTTTGTAATTACATTTGCATTGTGAATTCACTTTTGCGAATATTATGCAAATCATATCCATTGGAAACAGAGTAGGTGGGCGTATATGCCGCCGTGCGAGCCTGCAGTACCACGCCTGTACAGCAGATGTCGCTGCAGGTGGAAATGCGCTCAAACACACTGCAGGGGCGCAGAGAGACTCGAGAGCGGCTAAGCTTTGCGTTGGACTGAATACGGAGGTCTAATCTAGCGTCGTGTTTCATTATATTGTCTCAGACATTATGCCCGTTTGTTAGGGTATCCGCGTTGGTATTACGGAGGTTTAGTCTCGAGACGAGATTCACGTAAACTAAACGGCCATGGACTCCCTTCTTGGCTACGGAGTTTCCTCTGAGTCTGACAGCGACGGAGACCACAGCGATGGACACAGGTAAGCGACCACTAAAATGTTACGAGGTGCAACTAATTTCATTTTATTTGCGGAAAAAGGTTGCAGCCGATGGTCAATGATTAAAGCAGAGCAAGAGATCAGACTTGAACTCATGTCCTGTCCCTCTCCTGTATGTCAGTCCAGTGAAACAGACGGACGAGGAGACATCAACAGACGCAAAGACCCGTAATTTCTTGTTGGCGCCAGGTTCTGCTTCCAGCGGGTCAAGCTCCGACTCAGAACCAGAGAGCATCAAGCCCGCCCCTGCACCCCTCAAACCTCAAAGTCCAGGGCGTGGAGCTGCAGCTGTCCAGCGCCAGGCCACTTTGCCACCTCCATCTCTTTGCTCCAACACTCCCAGCAAGCTGCCCCCTCCACCCCTCAGTGCGTCCTCAGACAGCAGTGTCTTCGCCAACCCCTTCAAAGCCCTGGCAGACCAGAGGCTCAACGCCCTACAGAAGCACGTCCCCCTCACCATGCAGGCC
Organism: Carapus acus; assembly: GCA_900312935.1. Lineage (NCBI taxonomy): Eukaryota > Metazoa > Chordata > Actinopteri > Ophidiiformes > Carapidae > Carapus > Carapus acus. The sequence continues at coordinate 1,334 of OMPJ01010965.1, forward strand.
AAACCCGCTCAGATAGGAGGCAAGAAAATCTGTGCGTCCTACAGAAAGGACGGGAGATGCAGATTTGGAATTAAATGCAAATACGCTCACGACAGCGACCTCCAGAACGCAGCCGTTCCTCCGATGCCTCAATCTGTGGGGAGCAAGGACGCGTTGGCGTCAACTCTAGAGGACAGTCACGGCGAGGGATCCGAGGAGACAGAGGACGCATCGGGTGGGCCGCAGGGGAAAAAGAGACGAGTGGGACTGAGCAACACGATGATCCCACCTAAGAAGGCGATGAAGCAATTTGCGAGGCAGAGGGACAGAGAACGGCTCAACATGTCCCGATGAGGGCTAAAGAGACAATATGAGGAGGACAAAGTATATAAGATGTGTCACAGACACAGTGCAGTCACATAACTCAGACATACTGCATTTGTCTAGAGAACGTGTTACTTTGTGAATATTTCATAAATTTATTAAAAAATACAATTGTGACGTGTTAAGACGTTTATTTACATTTCATAAAAATGAACAATTCCTGTCCGCCCCTTAAGCACACAGTCAGTAATGACACACAATAAATGATGCCTACATACTAGCCTCAAATTCCAAAAGAAAGTTGTGTGTAATACGCAAATAAAAACAGTGATGATTACCTACATTTCGCTAAAAATGGTATAGGTGACACACTCTTAGTACGGGACATAGGTGTGGACAGCAGACAGGACGGTCTAGCATTCCAGCCCACTTTTCTATCTCTAGGCCGTTTGGTTGAGCTCAAAAGTCAGTGTCGGTCTTTCTTTGTGTAGCTCACTCATCGACGAGCATTTCTAAGTGCTGTGGCTGAGAGCTGGAAGACTGGCCATTTTGTTGTGCTTTGTTTCTTACATTTTGCCTTTAGCACGCTATTTCAACTGTTTCAGAATTGAGGTTTGAACTTTTGCTCATTGAAATAAATGACATTTTGACGATTCCACAACAACATCTCCGTTGCTGTTCACTAACTCAGTTGATTGCTGTTTACGGTTGCAGTTCATGTATGATTTATTATGTCCCGCGTCACCATGGCAGCCCACAATGACCAGGGATGGTAAAGAGGGAATACATCACACAAGCTTTAAGGTTATTCTTGGAGAAGTGTGGGACAAATGTTAATGAGGCAGGTTCCATGATAAACTATAAACCCTGACATTTTACACTCAGAGTTGTGAAAATTTTTTTCGATGTGCTCTAACTTTGTCTTTTTTTTTTTCAACTAAGCCCAATAATTCTCCATCCGTATCGAGAGGATCTACAGAAAGAATGGAACCTGGCGGCGCATTAATTTAAAAGAATATAAATAATGTTATCATTTCCGAGTGAAACCTTGACAACGCTGCCCGGGAGGCGTCTGACATGCTGCGCATTATTTTAAGATTTGCCACGGCGTTCCGCAGCTGTCCGACCTTTTGCGAATGTGCAACACATCCTCCCGGAATAATTTCAGCATCGGTACACAAACTCGCACATAAAACAGTTAAACTTACGAGACTACCATTATGTACAAATGCCACCACGTACACGGAAACATTTTTCCCTGATACAGAAAGTCTAAAAAGCTATCAAACATGACTATGAGTGAATATTATTTTATATATATATACTGTATACTGGTGATACTACATTTAACTCAAACGTTAACATTAGAGGGTATGGTGTCAGTGATCACGCAGTCTTTTGTCCGGCCTTCCGCACGCCTTTGCTGCTTTAAATGATTACCTGCTGCACTTCTTGCTCTGCCTGGTCCCAGACCACGTCGCCCTCGCCGACCGTCTCGGTCTGCTGGAGGGAGTTAGTTGATGGGGAGGAGGAGGAGAGCACGGGAGTGTCTAGAATGAAGCTCTCGCCGCCGACCGGGTTTGAATTCTGGGGCTGGGAGTGGGAGAGGAGGGTGTGGCTGGGGGCGACAGTCTGCAGGGTCTGGAGCTGCTGGGGGCCGGCCAGGATGGGGATCTGCTGGATATGGCTCTGAGCCTGGCTGACGGGCTGGAAGGTCATTTGGAGGATTTGCGTGTGGCCTTGGCCCTGTTGCGGCTGGGAGGAGTACGACGGGAGCGGCTGCAGCTGCGGCTGGTGCTGGGTCACCACGGAGCTGGAATGGAGGGTCAGCTGCTGGATCTGAGGCTGATGGGACTGCTGGGTGGTCTGCACGAACTGGACGGGCATCTGCAGCTGCAGGTGGGCCTGCTGCTGGTTGTCGGCGGGGGAGGGCGGGTCGATGGGGGACAGCGCTATTGTGACCGGCACCTGCATGGTGTGGAGGCTCTGGTCCTGGCCCAGCAGGACCACTTGGTGCTGAGCCACTTGTCCCAGCTGGGATACCTGGGCCACGGGCTGCCCCACCTGGCTCTCCTGACTCAGCTGCTCCACCGGGCCCTCCTGTCCAACTTGACTCGCGTCCAGGCCGGCGACCTCTGCCGGCATGGGGTTTCCCTGGAGCTCGAGCAGAGAGGCGGGGGTCGTGATGAGGGCCCCCGCGTTGGCGGCCAGGGCCTCGGCGATGAGCACCTCCGGGTGACTCTTGGCCTTGTGGGCCACCACGCAGTCCTTTTTCTCAAACTTCTTGCCACAAATGGAGCACGAGAACTGGTACGTGGCGTCGGCGTCGTGCTTCTTCATGTGCCAGTTGAGCGAGGCCTTCTGGCGACAGGTAAAGCCACAGATCTCACACCTGTTAACAGGAGACAGACAGGGAGAAGGCCATCTTGGTATCTTGGGGCATATTTGCGGAAGCATTTTGATCATTTCTTAATAGGCAGGAGGAGGAGGAGGAGGACTGACTGGAGGGGCTTCTCCCCGGTGTGGATCATGCGGTGCACGGCCAGGTTGTGGGAGCTCTTGAAGGCACGAGCGCAGAACTCGCAGATGTAATCCCTCTGGTCTACGTTCACACAGGGCCCGAGTCAATATTTGTGTTATTAAACGCACTTGTTGACAGCGAGGGCGAAGACTACGTCAGTCCCTGGTAAATTCAAATCCCTCACACACACACAGTGCCTTACCTGTGTGGTGCTTTGCGTGACGCAACAGTTGCTTCTGCAGCCGGAAAAGCCGCCCACAAGACGGGTGAGGACAGACGTACTTCTTCTTCAGCAGGTGCTGGTACTTGATGTGGTGCTGTGTGCGCAACACACCGGGGGACAACGGGTTGTGTCAGTTGTGCTCGAGATCAGTAGCAGCTTTATGACAGAGGAATAAGGGGCGGAAGAGACGATAATAAAAAGGATTTATAGGGAGGCTGCCACAGACCTGCAGGTAGCGTGGGTGAGCCAGGACCGTTCCGCATCCTTCCATCTCACAACGCACATACTGAACTGGGGGCTTCTTCCTGTGCAGACATACATGTGACCATGAAACATTGTGAGATGAACTGCTAGTTTCTGAGCGCAATGACCGATTAATGAATCTTTTCTGGGCGAAGCACAGCTGGTTCGCAAAATAATGAATTCACAGCATGATAAATGATCTCGGTGCTCAAACTCCGATTATCCAACAACAACAACATTCCCACTGCAAGTTTAAAACAACTGAGACTTAACAACTCACACTATTTGTTAAACGAACACAATTGTGGTCAATTGCAAATTATTTTGCCATTTACCGCATGGGCTGCTTCTTCCACTGTTAGTGCTACATTTCAATATATAGGAAGGACTTGATTAGATTAAACTGCTCATCTCATTTTCAGTGCTCAACGAAGCTTTTGCCATTTCAGCCCAGTTGTGTGTGTTTAGTGTATTATCGGATTAATGATGGCAGCCCTGAAACATGGCCATCATACAGTGCTACATCAGCAGTGTGAAAACCTCACCTTCTCTTTGGCAGGCGTGGAGTTTTGTCATCTTTTTTCCGCCTGCCTCTTCTTAAACAAATGCGACAAAGAAACACATCATCGTTGACAGCTGCTCAATTGCGTCAAGAATAATTACACAACAGGAAAAGTTTGCATAAAGCCAATAAGACGGACGGATAAACAGGCCGACTAACTGTGTGGTGCTTACTTTCTGGGTCCGTCCGCATCTTCGGCCATTTCCTCCTCCAGTTTGACCTCCTCCTCCACTGTGTCCACTTTCTCTGAACCTTCTACCTTTATCTCTGCCACCTCTTTCTCTTTTTTGGGCGCCTTTTCTTTCTCTTTCTCTTTATCCCTCCTGTCCTTTGGCCTAGGAGGGGCCCTGCGCTTCAGCTTTGGGACGTCTCTGAGGGGGGAAACACAACATCATATGGATGATGGGTGAAAACCGGAGAAGCCTCTGGAATAAGTTAGGCGTTTAAAAACAGACGCAGGTAGACGTGCATATTCTAAAAGACAAACCTTTCTCCCTTGGGGTCATAACTTTGGTCATTTAAGTCATCCCTGAAAGGAACATCTTCATCACTGCTGAGAGCCTCCTCTTCTGTACCACTGGAAGAAAATACAAGGAAAATTTTTTTTCGAGGGTGTCAGATTCCTGAGCGTGATAAAAAGTTTGCATTTCTTTACGTTTACCTCTGTTTCTGGCTCTGGTAGTCGTTCTGAAATGGACGGTCCGCCTCGTTTGGGACTGGCTCAGGAGCACTGTCGTTTTCTTCTTTCTTTTTACTGAAACACCATTTGTGTGAGGAACAAATAATGAAACATTCAACAGGGCTCGAACTCATTCACACAATATTGAAAGTGCTCATGCATGCTTCAAGCATGGTGCAAGAAGAACCACAAAATTACACACTTAAGTATTTTACACTCACATTTCACCCATCTCTTTATCATTCCCCTCCTGCTCCACAGCTGCATAGGAAAGAGACAAAAAATCAATTTATCAAGCAAAAATTGAAGCAATTGATTATTTATGCACATTGTCACATATCTCCAAGACATTCTTACAGGCGACATTGTGGTGAATTACGCCTACGCAGTTGAGAGACTTGGAGTCCAACAGGAGAGTTTGCACTAATTTGTTACTTTCACAGCTGCTGCTAACTCATTTGGCATGCCGAGTATCTAAATACTATTGTAGGTATCAGCAAAAACCTGAGCCCGGGGCTGGGCTTCAGTGTTTAAAGGCTTAACTTTAATTCCCACCTCATGCTTGACACACAATGTTGACCGAAGCCGAGATGCTGCAGTGCAGCGGCTCGCTGCTTACAGGTTGCTTACCGAGGGGATTCTCCATGCCAGGCTCGGTCTTACATGCAGCCTTGGCAGCAGAAGCCCTGGCTGCCCTGCCAGCTGGGGGCTTGGCCCTGCTCTGAGCCGCGGGGCGTTTGGCCGTGGGAACTGGAGCTGACGGACCCAAACACATCAGTAAACAAAAACACACTCATATATGGCTAAAGATAAACACATCATGGCGTAGCTGAGAATGAAACTGAGCAGGTGCCACTCAATGTGCAAGTTTAAATAGATGCAAGATTACCTGGGACATCTACAGCAGCTTTCTTGGAATCGTCAGAGCTGTGGAAATAGGAGCAAAATGCATTAAGGCTACTTTCTCATGCCAGCTAGCACAATTCTACAATCACCAACAAAGCATGGATTGCGTGATGGGTATGTTGGCAGGGATGGTGGTGCATCAAAATTTAAAAATCTGTGACCACCTGGAGAGCCAGGTGACTTTCCTCCACCCTGATCCTAAGGAGCAGCACCAATGGGACGACAGAGGCTTAAGCCAGGCGTTTGACAGGCACTCGCCCCTACGTTACCCACATGAATGTGCAGGTGCTGCCACACTACATTTCGAAAATCATCTGTGTTGTGCAGGCTAACATTGTCACATTAAATACCCACTCTGTAACTTGATGACCGTCGCCAAACACCGACCCGCCGGGCTCCGATGAACCCAGAGGTTCGGAAATTTTCCTCCGCTTGGAAGTGGAAACTTTCCTCCGCTTAGCACCGCCTGCGTCGGGGCTCGACTCGTCTTCTTCGTCGCTCTTTGTCTCCTTCAGCCAGGCCGGCACTGCCCGGGTGGATCGGTCCCGTAGAACCCTTCCAGAGCTCTGTGTGCTCGGCGCTGCCCCGTTAGTGTCCGAGTGGGAGACGCCAGCCCTCGGACGGCCCGCCCCGCGCTCTCTGAGGCCCCTGCGCGGCGTGACGGTCGGACTGGTGGCCGCGGTCTGCTCTGAGGCCTTGTCCTCCACCGGCGCTTCTCCTTTATTTACATCCTCGTTTCGTTCACTGAGCGGTTCCATCACCGTGTGGCACCTTCAGCCCACCTCAGAATCCGCAGGGACGAGCAGGTTTACTCGCAGTTTGAGGAAAACCGGCATATATCCGCTTTAAAGACGTTTACACGGCAAGAGGCCTTTATCCGACACGGTAGCATGTTTCTGTGAGTGCGCCGGATTTGTCGCAGAAAATACAGAGCAATTTATTGATTATAAATTGAAAACTTTTCTTAATTATATATTCAGTAATAAACCGAAATGTTTTTTAAAGAACCAGACACTATTTTCGCGTTCTTAAAGCTATAGCAAACCTACTTAATTCGTCCGGGCCCTGAGCACAACCATTTTGTGTGCTTTGTGGCGTCTCCTTTAAGCCAAATATAAACCAAGTCCGGATTCATGAACGATTCCGTATTATAGTAGATCTACAAACGGCATGGATTGTCCTTCCTATATACAGTGTCTCACCAGTTAGACGCGAATGTTTACAAATCTGATAAAAGAGCAGCTGCGCGGGAGCCTAGCGTACGCAGACCGCTGCTAAAGCATCATGGGAAATGTATTGTTTACGGGGGAAGGTTAAACCCCGTGCAACGAAAGTGAGTGACTCAATGCAATACAGAATTATCGAAATATCATACATTTTGCAACATATTATTATTGAGGCTGGTGTATAGATCTGTTTGTACGAAAAATTCTTAAGTATTTTAGCGTATCTGTAGTATTCTCTGTATTCTCAGTTGTATCTCAATTATTCTCTGCACAGTATTGGCTTGTTATGTTTCCTCTTCTAACTCTGTGTCTTAACTGTCCATTAAGTTATTGCGGCCTTAAATTTCCTGGATCAATGGCTCAATACGGTAGCTCAAGTATCTCCCTGCTTACCCACCTGTTTATACCTTGTGCCAGGGCCGTTTTCATTTGTATTTGTTTTCATCTTGTATTCGTTACCAAAAGTAAAAGTGAGAGTGACATGGATGGAAATTCCTGGTCATGTTGTGTTTGAGATCAGATCGCCGTAATATAGCATAGTTCCCAACAATATCGATTGTTGAATTGAGTTGAATTTGTTTTTCAGATCAAAATGTACTGTCAAGACAGAACCAGGCGCACCTGTTTCACTGATCTGTAATGATGTAGTTTCACCTCTAGATGTCGATGTTGCTTTATTGATTCTCACTGCTGCTGAGGCGGTGTGCTTTTTTCGGCGGATGTCAATTAACTGTATTCATCCCTGAAAATTGCTTGTCTGCGTTTCACACCCTTATACCATAGCATTACTTTATTGCATTTATCTTCCGAACGGCTAAATTACTGCAGCTGGTACTCTGCACTCACTCTTTCTTCCTGATATCACTTGTGTTTATCATGCAGTTATGACGAAGACACCACAAGGTGAGTGGTGCTTTAAAAAGCTCTCCATGTGCCAGCTTACCTGAAATGCACTTGATGGTGGCCAGTAAAATTTCTGCAACTGTTTGCTCCTCTTAACTAGTTCCGTGCATGTTTCAGGGCGAAGTTCAATCGCCTCAGAGATGTTTACGAAACATTCTCTTAACTTTGCCCCAAACTCTCTTTGCTTTAACTCATTCCTTGAAAATAGGTTATGAATCAACTTAGACGTCCATTTTGAAAAGTGCTGGTCAGCAGTCCAAAATATTTTACACAGGAACATTCAATTATTAAACCGTAAAAACATGCTGTTGACAGTGAAATGAATGACCAAAACGTCAGCTTTTGAAGATGCTTTATTTACCTACTTCATCACTATAAATATAACAATGCTGGACAAGCGTATCTTCTTAACAAACAAACTTGATAGAAAACTGTCTGCATAGGTCTACAAAGGTAAAGCAAAGGGCACATTTTTGGCAATAAGGCACTAGGGTTTAAACGGTAACACCTATTTTAACCTGGCACGTCGAGAAGCTCTGCACCACGGAAACAAAGGACGAGAAGATGGTCGTCCTGACGCCGGGCGCAGGTAACAAGCAGGCATCGCAGAGAAAATCTGGCGGTCTGAGTGGGAGGCAGAGGAGGAGGGCGACTTTTCTGCTTGGTGAGGCAATCAGACTTCCTCCTGATGATGGCTGCTGACCTCTACAGCCTCTAAACCGTACTGTTGTGTGCTTTAAAAAATAGAATACAGCTGTCAAGTCAACCAAGATTCACATCCTCAATCATGGATGGTGAAATTGGCATTGCAAGGCAGGAAAGGAAGGCACATGGTAGGCTGGAATACTATCGTCCTCCCACTCAACTCACCAAATCCATCCGGAAATAGAACATCGCAAAGGCACAGAACACAAAAGAAATACATGCATGATAAGTTTGAATGTTAAAAACTGTTGGACACTTTGGCAAAACAAAATCTACTTTTTTGTTATCCTGTCTTTAATCCCTACGTAAGGAATATATAAAGAACTATGTTTTTGGAATATATTATACCTTTTTTTTTTACTTACTTCACACATAACAAATGTAATGCATATATTAAATATATCCTGACATTTTGTCATCACATAAGCAAATGATAAAGTCAGCAGTTTGCTCTCTGCATTGAATCCAGTTTCAGAGGGGGAGAGGCAGCGGCACAGACCCTGTTAAGATTCCAGAGAGGCAAGACGCCGACAAATACACTTTGTCTCCCTCCCTGTCAGTCACACCATTTGTCATAAACCAACTTGGTCATGTGTCATTTACAATCGCAACATCCAACACGGAGCTCGCCCCGCTGCCGGAATGGAATGGAGCCTACAACCCAATTGCAGGAAATGACAATAACGCACAGCAAACAGATAAAAATCCAGTGAGACACCAGAGATACATTTGTCAAAATGGAATGGAAATAAAAATTCATTTGTCATCAGTTTGGAGGGGTTAAAAAAGTTGAGTGAGTGAGTGAGTGAGTGAGCGTATAAATTCTGGTGACATAAAATGGCTGTTTGCGGAGTGTGAGTCATGATCGGCAGCTGCTTGCATCCGTCCATGTGTGTGCGCACACATTGTGTTACATTTCGCACATGCGTGGCTGCCTGTTGTCTGAGGTATTGCTCCAGTTTTCCCAGTATCTCACTTATTCCCAACACCCTGCCAAGCCACCAAAGTGCCTGCTTAGACATTCAAAGGGGCAATTTTTGCTTCAACAAATAGACATACAGGCATTAAAAAACACCAGCCAAGCAAGTTCACGCAGGCACTTGTTGCTTGGTTTAAATATTTCTTCATGTGAAAGCGGCAATTTATCGCCTTTTATAAATACGTATAAGTGCACCTTGGTCAAGCACGGTCACAGGACAAGAAACGAGAGAGGAGTGTTACTGCTGGAGCGTTGGTGGGAGGGCGGTTGGCGAGAGGCAGCGAGGTCGCCGCTCAAACTCACCGTACGGAAATGGAGATATGCTGAATGTCTCCGCTGCTATGCCTGGTTTGGAAAGGCCCAACATCAGGGAGACGAATGGCACAAATGTGAAGATGGGCACTGAAAACCAGGAGCCTGAAGTCGTCGTCATACGTGTGTGTGTGTGAGTGTGAGTGTGTGTGCGAGTTAGCGCTAGCAACACGAGCGCTTTTAGTGACAGAGAGTTCCAGTCCATACAGGGCAACATCTCTCATTTCTGTCCATATTTGTTCACCTTTCAAAAGTCAAACAAGTCAAAAACAATATTAAAGACAAAAGAATAGGAAGGGAAGAAAAGAAAAGAACATTCAACTTCTGTTCAGTCTTAAGTCTTCGGCTAGATATCAAGTTTATCTCTTAACTGAGGGTCTCTATCAAAATAAAGGCCTCAAGTAGTTGTGTGATGCCCATCTCTGGAAAAATAAAAGCTTCCAGACTGACTCGCTCTTCAGCTGGAACTTCCCCTTCAACAAAAACGCAACAACTGGAAAACTTCATTCAACGCAAAAGGAATATATGATAAAGAAGGCTAAAGCGGAGACGTACTAGTGTGGAGGCTACGACAATCGCGGGGAAACAAATGTCAACTCAACTCATAACCTTCATCTTCATGAAGAGGGACACAAAGTAGATAAATGAACAGAAGACAAGAAGTTTCAAGGCATTTCGAAAGAATGCCCAAACTGCTCGGACGGATTACATCGACCACGGCATGTAGAAACCCCTACAACACTCTATGTTAATGAGAAAATACTAAAAAACCTTTGTGTATCCAAAATACTCCTTCAGTGGGGTCCTGGTCAGTAGTTCCTGCTGCTTTTTACTGCCTTCAACTAAATATTGTACCACTCCTCACGTCCGGCTGTTACGCCTCTTACTTCGCAAAGGCTTAAACCCTTCCCACAAAAAATAGGTAAAATAAAAAGAGACACTTAAAGAGAGAATAAAACCATAAATGTTAAATATGTATCTTCTCATAAATACATGTACCTTCAGTGTTCTTGTCTTTGTTGTGGTTGTCCGAGGGGTGTGGGTGCTTCGGGGGGTAGAGAGGGGTTGTTGATGTTGTCGGAGCTGTGACGCTTTTCCTCAAACCGAACAGTTTTCTACACCCGTTTTAATGACTGAAGGAGCTGCTGACACTGGACGAGGCGAGGCCAAGCGGGGCCGACGGTGGGGTCGAGAGGCGTCGGGCTGACGGTGTCTTGTTGGCGGATATTGACTTCGACGAGATGTCGTCTGTTTCACGCAGGAGACGGACTGACAGTCAGTTGTTCAGGTGCGGCCCCGGCCTGGTCGCGGCTTCAGTACGTCTGGTAGATGTCGTGGACGGGCAGC